>JARQOC010000002.1:438183211-438232345 GCA_033576535.1 Allobates femoralis | reverse complement strand
GGTATATGAATCTATCACTTCAATTCACTCATCTTTCCTGCCTGGCTATCTTCACATGAGGGGTATATGAATCTATCACTTCAATTCACTCATCTTTCCTGCCTGGCTCTCTTCACAAGAGGGGTATATGAATCTATCACTTCAATTCACTCATCTTTCCTGCCTGGCTCTCTTCACATGAGGGGTATATGAATCTATCACTTCAATTCACTCATCTTTCCTGCCTGGCTCTCTTCACAAGAGGGGTATATGAATCTATCACTTCAATTCACTCATCTTTCCTGCCTGGCTCTCTTCACTTGACGGGTATATGAATCTATCACTTCAATTCACTCATCTTTCCTGCCTGGCTCTCTTCACATGAGGGGTATATGAATCTATCACTTCAATTCACTCATCTTTCCTGCCTGGCTCTCTTCACATGAGGGGTATATGAATCTATCACTTCAATCAACAATATACTTGTCTTTTAATAATGTAATATACTAAAATCATCTTACTGTGTGTGATGTGGGATGTTCAGAGGTCATCTTTGGTTTAAAAGTGTTTATGACCCAGGATGGCCAGAAACTCTTGTTTATTTGTCTTGCATTTATTACCTTCTGCTGTGCTGAGTTTCTTTGATTGATTAACAAGTGTAATAGACCCAGATCTAAAAAGAAACTCACTATATATGTAGAGCCACCTAAAGGGGTGCAATCATGCGGGGTCTTGCAATCATGCCAACAGCATAAGTGCCAACTGTACAAGTGCAGTTACACCGGGCAGTTAAACGGGGCAGGAAACGGGTAAGTCATGCAAGACAAACAAACAGATATGCAATTTGTTCACTTGTACTGCAATTATGTATTCACTATGTAAACCCCAGACTACTCATCACTACTGACCTCTCACCCACCACTACAGCTCTCCTTCCTGCTGCATCTGACCCATGCTACTCCCATCCCCTGCTCACCATCCACAATGTATCCCCTCCTTTGCACTCTCACTCCCATCCTTCTCCACTTCCTGCTACCCCCGCTCATCCCTCCACCCAGCAACAAAGTACTTCTCTCACCCTCCATCCTACCTAACCACCTCACCCACTCCTCTGAACTATTCATGCACTTTCAATCCTTCATCTCCAATCAGGCACGGCCACCACGTAAACTCTCATGCTCCCACCTGCTAACCCTCTCCCTGCTCCTCCTACTCGCTGGCAACATTTCCCCTAATCCCGGCCCCCCCGCCACATCCCCACAGTCACCTACACCCCACCCCCACGTCCCATCACCAACTCTCATAACCCCACCATCACCCACCATCGCAACCTGACTAACCTTAGACCCATCCCCCCAGCCCCTGCTCCTCTAATCTCCCTGCCAGGCGCACTCTGGAATGCCCGCTCAGTCTGTAATAAGCTCACAGACATCCATGAACTCTTTAATTCTAATAAACTCTCATTCCTTGGCATCACAGAGACCTGGCTCACCCCCTCCGACACGGCCTCCCCTGCTGCACTAACCTACGGCGGATTCAATCTTTCCCACAAACCCCGCCCCTCTGACAAACATGGCGGAGGTGTCGGCATACTCCTATCCGACACCTGCTCTTTCGCCCCTATTCCATTACCCCCCTCTGTTACTCTCCCATCTTTCGAAGCCCACTCTGTCCGCATCTTCTCCCCCTGTAACCTCCAGCTAGCCGTCATCTACCGCCCCCCTGGATCCATCCCCACCTTCCTTGACAACTTTACCACCTGGCTACTTCATTTCCTCTCTACTGACATCCCCACCATCATTATGGGCGACTTCAATATCCCCATTGACACTGCCCACCAAACCGCCTCTCAACTTCTCTCCCTGACCTCCTCCTTCGGGCTCTCCCAATGGTCCTCCTCTGCCACCCACAAAGATGGCCACACGCTGGATCTCATCTTTACCCGTCTTTGCTCCCTTACTAATCTCACAAACTCAACCCTCACCCTGTCTGACCACAATCTGCTGACCTTCTCCGCCCTCTCCTCTCCTACTACATCACCTCCTCTCCGCAAACTTGATCATCCCCGCAGAAACCTAAAACACATTGATCTACACTCACTCTCAGAATCCCTTCTCCCTCTCGCCAACATAACATCTATACGTGACACAGACACTGCCACCACCCTCTACAACACCACATTAACCAAGGCACTCGACCTAGCAGCCCCCCTCACACACCACGCTCCACTCACTAATAGGCAACCCTGGCACACCACCCTCACTAAAGACCTGAGACAGGCATCCAGCATCGCCGAGAGGCGATGGAAAAAATCACCTTCCACTGAGCATTTTGCACTGTTCAAACAGTCCCTCATCACCTTCAAGACTGCACTTGCCACCGCCAAACAAACCTTCTTCTTATCCCTAAATACCTCCCTGTCCCACAATCCCAAGCAACTTTTCAAAACCTTCAATTCCTTACTCCGCCCGCCTGCTCCCCCTCCCTCTCCCCTTATCTCTGCAGAAGACTTTGCCTCCTTCTTCAAAGAAAAGATTGACAGAATCAGAGACAGCTTTGATCCACTGTCCCCACAGCCTCCCCTTTCACCTATACTGCCATCTACTTCCATCAACTGCTTCCCCCTATAACTGAAGACCAGCTCTCCTCCCTTCTGTCAAAATCACACCTCACCACCAGTGCCCACGACCCGCTCCCATCCCACCTCATTCCCAACCTCGCTTCCGTTATCATCCCAGCCCTAACTCATCTTTTAAACCTATCACTTACCCTGACACCTTCCCCTCAGCCTTCAAACACGCCTTGATCACACCCATCCTCAAAAAACCCTCCCTCGATCCCACAACTGTCTCCAACTACCGCCCTATATCTCTCCTCCCTTTCGCCTCTAAACTACTTGAACAGCATGTCCACTCTGAGCTGTCCTCTCACCTCTCCTCCTGCTCCCTCTTTGACCGCCTGCAATCTGGCTTCCGACCCTTCCACTCCACTGAAACAGCCCTGACCAAAGTCACAAATGACCTACTGACTGCCAAAAGCAAGCGCCACTACTCTGTTTTCCTCCTCCTCGACCTGTCAGCCGCCTTCGACACTGTTGACCACTCCCTTTTACTACAGATCCTGGAATCTCTTGGCATCACGGACCTTGCCCTCTCTTGGATCTCCTCATACTTAAAGGACCGCACCTTCAGCGTCACCCACTCCCACACATCCTCCTCGCCCTACCCCCTATCTGTCGGGGTCCCTCAGGGCTCGGTTTTTGGACCATTACTGTTCTCAATCTACACTCTCGGTCTAGGGCAACTCATTGAGTCCCATGGCCTCCAATATCACCTCTACGCCGACGACACCCAAATCTACCTGTCTGGTCCTGACATCGCCTCCCTTCTATCCAAAAATCCACACTGCCCGTCCACCATCTCATCCTTCTTCTCTGCTCGCTTCCTTAAGCTGAACATGGACAAAACCGAGTTCATAGTCTTTCCCCCAAGACGCTCCCCCTCACTACCTGACCTATCCATCGTCGTCAACGACTGCTCTCTCTCTCCAGTCCCCCATGCCAAGTGCCTCGGGGTTATCCTTGACTCTTCCCTCTCCTTCAAGCCCCACATCCAGGCCCTCGCCACCTCCTGCAGACTCCAGCTCAAAAACATCTATAGGATTCACACTTTCCTTCAGCACGACACTGCTAAAACCCTTATTCACGCTCTCATCATCTCCCGCCTCGATTACTGCAACCTCCTGCTCACCGGCCTCCCTAATACCTCCCTTGCACCTCTCCAATCTATCTTGAACTCCGCTGCCCGCCTAATCCATCTGTCTCCCCGCTACTCCCCTGTCTCCCCCCTCTGCCAAGCCCTTCATTGGCTCCCTGCTTCCAGAGATCCCGGTTTAAAATATTAACCATGACATACAAAGCCATTCACAACCTGTCCCCTCCATACATCTCTGACATGGTCTCCCGTTACCTACCCTCACACAACCTGCGATCCTCACAAGAGCTTCTCCTCTACTCCCCCCTCATCTCCTCTTCGCACAACCACATACAGGATTTCTCCCGTGCTTCACCCAGACTCTGGAACTCACTGCCCCAACACATCAGACATTCTCCTACCCTGGGAACCTTCAAAAGAAGCCTGAAGACCCACCTGTTCCGCCAAGCCTACCACCTGCAATAAGACCCGGTCCACCACACCGCCTCATGACTGGAATTTCCCCCTCCTACTGTATCCCCACCCCCCCTCGTAGACTGTGAGCCTTTGTGGACAGGATTTCTCCCCTCTTGTTTCTGTACAACTGAATTGTCAACATTTATTGTTACTTGTATTGCTACTATGTTACTTGTCCTAGTCTGCCCTTTTTAACATGTAAAGCGACATGGAATATAATGGCGCTATATAAATTAATAATAATAATAATAATACTATTTAGCAGCATGTTAAAGCTGGTGTAAAACTCTATGACATCTGTCAAGAAGAAAACTTGATAATCAGTATTTTCCGGTATTCGTTAATTTTATAAAAGAAACTTGTTTATAATAAAATTGAATATCACTATAATCCAGGACGGGACTGGTCGTAGGGCAAATCTGGCAAATGGCAGCATGATCCTACAAAACTCTAGTTGGCATGTGACCACCATTAGGAGTCAGAAGGGTGTACAGCTACTTGCTAAAAATTTAGAAAGGGATGTACAGTCACTTTAATGAAAAGTATGATGGCATTTTTCTGTCAAACCATGTTGATATTAAATATTCATGGCATTATTTACTCTTATTTAGCAGTATTATTAAATTTATAGAATATTAATTTGATCCAGGGAGAGTAATATTTGTAATATAAACCTCCACCTGAAGTAGGAGTGGGGGGTGAGTTGCCAGCTAGGGCTGGAGTGCTTTTAAATGTCAGGTCTGACTCCTGTTCTGCTTCTATTCACTTTATTATAAATGTATACACTCCTCAAGATTGACATTGCAACAATAAGAATGAAAGAACACTAGTAAGGAATCGCTAACCAATAACAAGTTCCTTGTCCAACTGTGTGCAGCCTGCATGAACATAGTGTGCTAACATGGTCTGCAGCCTATCCGTCTCATATTAATAGCATGTGGGATGTGATTGGTTGGCAATTGCAAAGATAGATGCCAACAGCAAATCTTGTACGCCCAAGTGCACTTTTTCTCCAGAACTTTCCTCAGAAAACCACTAACAACCTCATTAATAACATGACTGGGAGGTTAAGTGTGTGTATGGCTGGGGTCACACTGGGTTTACAACCCACGCTTCCAGGCAGCGCTAACAGCATTAACGCTGCCTGGAAACAGAGAGCCATAGCAACTCATTGCTTATCTTAGTAGCAGCCGCACACAGAGCTGCATGACGGACGCTTTTCAGAAGCGCACAGGAAAACGCTGCAGGCAGTATTTCCTGTGCACTTCTGAAAGGTGGATACCCAGCAACTCTGTATGCGGCTGCTACTAAGGTAAACACAGGATTTCTATGGACACACGTTTCCAGCCAGCGCTTGCCGTTAACGTTGTCCGGTTTCAGCGCTGGCTGGAAACGTGGGTCCATATCTATGTCTGACCCTAGCCTATTTCTGCTTCTGGCTCTCATGCTCTTTTCTGATTAAATTGAGATGTTTTGAAAATTGTACTTCTTTTTTTTAATCATTAAAACATAATTACCAAACTAACACAGATATCTAAAGTATTGTTCAAACGTTTTATATTGGTATTGAGTGTTGAAGAAATCCTGCAAAGTAGAAATGTTTTCCAAAAGAGAGGTTAATAGTTTATTTTAATCAATTGATAAAATGAAAAGTAAATGAACAAAATTAAAACCTAAATCAAACCAATACTTAATGGGACTACTCTTTGTCTTACAAACAACATCAATTCTTCTAGGTACACTTGCACACAGCTTTTGAGGGAACTCAGTAGGAAGCAACATCTTAGAGAACTAACAACATATCATCCATTGATGTAGGCTTGTGCTAATCCTTCCCTCTCTGCAAAAAAAAGTGTTATCAAAATGTATACTTAAGTAAAGTATATGCCTGAATGCCTGTGTTGGTTCCAGATGTATACTGTCCTTTGTGGTGATACTTGAGGTTAAATAATACTTTGGACTGAAATTTAGTTTCATTTTTATGGAGTTATAGTTATACAAAATAATAAAAACACATGATGATGGACTTAGGCTGGGTTCACATTTGCGGACCCCTCTGCAGCGTTCTGCGGAGGAGTCCGCAATGTGACCGCAGCGGCCGCAAGCTCCTATCTTTATAATGGGAGCGCACGGTGCTGCGCTTGACAGCGCAGGACCGTGCACACCCATTCACTCCCATATGTGATCTGTGCGCAGTCTCGTCCGCACCACACAGTCTCGTCCGCACCAGGGACGTGACATGTTGCATCCCTGGTGCGGGTGGGAGTGTGTGATTTGTGCATCCGCCTGCGCACAGATCACATATGGGAGTGAATGGGTGCGCATGGTCCTGCGCTGTCAAGCGCAGCACCGTGCGTCCCCATTCTAAACATAGGGGCTTGCACTGGCTGCGCACACATGGCGATTCCCGTCCGCAGAACGCTGCGGAGGGGAACGCCAGTGTGAAGGCAGCCTTATACAGTCCCATTCTGGTTTGTTGCACCAGTGGGGCATGCATTCACTAGTGATGTTGAAAGCTATGCCTTTGGCAGGGTATTTTACCAGCAAGGGTCACTCCAGGTGGTCAGTTTTCAACTGATTTGTCTGATTAAGAATAATGGCCAACATCAGCAGAACGTTGTGGATGAGGTTAATTGTATTGACAACATGCAACACTGATTCATTGTGACTCCATCATGGCTACCACATTACTTGTACAGAAGAAAGGCCTGGCATTCTAATTCTATATCATGCCACTTAAACCTGATGGAAAGTACAACAAAAGGAATTCAATATAGTGCTGGAAGATGCACACCGGGAAGAGCTGATGGTCGACTTGAGAATGAGCAATGCTTAGGATGTGCCAACATCAAAACTGGAAGTTTTGTCTTACTGCTGATGTTGCTTGGTCAAAAGGGAAGGTGAAAAGCTGAAGAGAAATAATTAGTTTTGAATCTTGGAATGTAAGAAGCTTGACATTTTCAAAACCGTAATTGGGCAGAACAGGACTCGACTTAGTTGGAATTAGCGAACATTAGATGGACTCAATCTGGACATTTACATTCAAACAAATATTGTATCTACTATTCTAGCAGCGACCAAAAAAGATGAAAATGTGGTATTTTTTCTCAACCAAAGATTTGACAGCACTGTACAAAAACTGTACAATACAGTCAGTAATAAACTCATCTCAATACAACTACAAGAAATGCCAATTTATATCACAGTCATAGAAGGAGGATGATGTTGAAACGAGGCTGGAAGAATATTCAAAGTGTTTTGTATGACAAATCAACTGTCTATTATTAACAAATTCTTCCAAAATCACAAACGAAGACTCTACACTTGCACATCACCAAATGGGGTCTATAAGAATGAGGCAGACTATATATGTATTCACCAAAGGTGTAGATCAAATATCATTATCGTGAAAACAAGGTCAGGAGCTCACTACAGAACTGATCATGAACCTTTGACATCAAAGATTAGAATCCAGCTGTACAAATGCACTAGACAACAAAACATTTCAACACCAAGTTGACCAACATACCTGAAGTTTTTCTTACCATCGATTTACAGCACTGGAAACAGATGAAAGTAAGCCTGAGGATTTATGAACACATACAAGGACTAGTATCATTAATAAGACAATGAATATGAGGCAGAAGAGACCCCTGCAGCCTTAGTTAAAAGAAGAGACTCTGAAGATGGTAGAGGCAAATGGTTAAGGCAAAGGATAACAAGCAGGTCATAGACAACATCAATAAGATATTAAAGAGAGCTATTCAAGCAAAGATCTTTATTACCAAAAAATGTACAGAGAAAGAAAGCATCTAAGGGACAAGAACAGGAGGCATACCTAAAGATCAAATTGATAAAATGGGGACAAACAGATTAAGCCACATCAGATCAAGGAATACTGGAAAGAATACATAAAACACCTCTACATGAACGACTCAGTGATATAGAAAAAATTGAGACTGGAAATGCTAGAGAAACGAGCATCCTGAAGGACAAAGTTGTTGCTTCAATAAAGCTTCCAACAAAAAACAAAGTATCTGGATGTGACAATATTCAAATAGAGCTATGTCTTCTAAAGCAGGAGCTGATGGCATCACAAATCTGTGTTAACAGACAAGAGCTATGGACAACTAAAAGGCTCTAAGGAATTTACAATATCGGTGTTTTTTGCTATTCTGTAGAGGGAAGATGCTACAGACTGTGGAAACGATTATACTAATGCGCTCATACATTATGCCAGTAAAATAGTACTAAAGCTCTTACAAAGATGGTATAGAGTTTCTGTGACAAATAGCTGCTAGAAGAACAAGTTAGATTCAGAAAAGGCAGAAGAACAAGAGATTTTATTGCTAACATTAGCTGGATAATGGAAATAGCTAAAGAATACACTAATAGAAAAAGGAGCAGCAGTCCTTTGCAATGCTTATAGTACATACAATCCAAAAAAGGAGTTGGCAGCACTCCAGTTCTGATGCAAAAAAGAGGCTTTTTTCCATCATGGACACTGGATGGCAACGTTTCGGGCCCACACGCTCTTTTGTCCAGCAAACACTGGCTGGTCTGCCCAGTTTTTTTACATCATTTACAATGATCTCATTAATTCACCAATACATAAATTACAATGTATACATAACACATAAACTTATTTGCATCCAAGTGACATAACCATAGTGTTCATATTCGGTGTTAATTATCACTGTTAAACTTCATCTTTCTCAGTTCATTTTAATGTATATTCTGATTAATTGGTAGAGTCACAGCCCCATATTGTGACAATTATTCTAATTAGTATATTATTATATAGAAAAAATAGAGCACACATTATATTCATTACCCATGTATGTCTCGTAGTTTCCAACATCCCGGAAGTGTGTATTGTTAATGCAACGCCATTGTTTATCCGCTGCTATGGAGACCAGAGCTGGAGCTGGAGCGCCATGTTACTGAACCCGCACTTGTTACCTCCATCCTACACTCCATATTGCTGCAGGCATCTCATCATAGGAGAGAGATGACATATCTATAAAATCCAATTATTTAAATGTATTCTAATTTGTTTGTTCGTTTGTTTTTAATTTTACTTATCTCTATCTATGTTACTAAAAAATATTAATAAATCTTGCCATTTTTTACACTGGCCATTAAGCCTAATACAAGGCTTATATATACTTTTATGTTTTGTACAGATGAATTTTAAGCAGTCTCATTGTCATCACTTGCAGAATTACATTCCTGACAGAATTACAATGACAGTTAATGTTTCTATATATAGTAGATAACTCAGGATATACAATTCAGGATAGGTGATAGTCATAGCTTTATCCCTTACCTCTTCATTAGCAATGACAGATGACTAGATCAAAGTATGAGCATAAAATCAGTAAATCAGAGCCAGTCAATTGTTACTTTGGTCTATGTGACTGCTGGATATAACAGGGTACCTACTAACTAGTGTCAAAATTGCAAGATTTCAGAATAAAATATTTAAAAAATATGTAAAAAATTTAAAAGACACATTTATGTTTCAAACCAGATTTAAACATTTTTATGATGATATGTTATCATTGGAGAATGATATCCAAGGCTGAAAGACAATATGATCCGGGCTGCTGCAATAAGGTTACAAACACCCGTAGTGTTTAAAACGTTGCTCTTTATTCCAATCCAACGCGTTTCAAGGTCGTCCTGACCTCTTCATCAGGGATCCACCAGCATAATCACCAGTATCCCTGATGAAGAGGTCGGGACGACCTTGAAACGCGTCGGATTGGATTGGAATAAAGAGCAACGTTTTAAACACTACGGGTGTTTTGTAACCTCACTGCAGCAGAGTGGATCATATTGTCTTTCATCCTTGGATATCATTCACGGCCATCTTTCGGGTGGTGGATCCTGTAGCAGCTGTTTGATGCGCTAATACTAGTTGTGGGTCTCACAACTAATCAAGGTGAGCAGTTAATGCACTGCATAGATTAACAACATTTAGGGGATAAGACCCATTGCGCCCTTGTGTATCCTATTATAGATCATTGGAGAATGGGCATACAAAGTGTGCGGGTGCTATACGGCTGCATCCTGAGGCTTGCAACAGTTATGAGATAGAAAAAAAAGGAAACAAAAAAACTCAGTAGAAAAATTAGCATAAATATTCTACTTATTGTTGTAAGCTGCAAGGTAGTAAAACAAATAATTGCTATTAACAATGAGGAAACAATTTACACATATATTTCTATAATCTATTTGACAGCTGCTGAGACATTCAGGATGCCACCACATGCTAGTGGCTCGAGATTGCTATGTGTCACCATACCCTTAGTAGAATTAGATATCGTAAAGAAAAAAGCTGATTTTAGAGGTCATGCATAATCTTTCTTTGGTAATAACTTGAAGTTTATATACCAGATAAATAAAAAGATATAAAAGTATCTAAGTAACAAAAGAGTAGACATAAGTAAGGAACCTATTACAATAAACACTTAAGTTGATTGGTAGCGCACAATGTTGAACTCTGATGAAGCCAGTTATAACATCACACAGAGAAACGAGAATGATTGATATTTCCCACAATATGCAGATCATTATTTCATTATCTGATTGCTCAGAGGCCTGTTGCTATGTTTTACACAACAGATTAGCTGGAATTGGTATTTTTACACACTGTAGTGTTTCAGCTTTCAAAGTCTACTAAGAACTTGTTGAATAGTGGCAATCAATAAAATGTGTAAAGCAGTATGGCACAAGTCTTTCAAATGAACCTGTACTGGCTAGTAAATCAACATAATCTGCCAAAGTCTGAAATCTGTTCAGCAAAATGATCAGTAAAGAAGTGAAATAATGTTTGTCTATTGAAAATAACATCCTGTTTCATTGTGAAAAATACAGGGACGTTAGGAAACTCGAAACTTGGCATGGGAAGCAAACAGTAGCAAAGCTGTCGGGGAGGATAGAGTAAGCAGGTGCCAAGGGCGTACTTCACGGTTAGGCCCAAACAAAGCAACCTTCATTCTAAATTATATGCAGTTAAACTCTGTGGTAGAGCAGGAAACAAAAAAAATATAGTTATATGGTCCTGACAGTGGTTCTTCAAAGTTTGTGAACCCTTCAGAATTTTCCATGTTGCTGCATAAATTTGACCTAAAACTGCATCAGATTTTTACCTGACGCTAACGATACATAGAGTTAACCAAATCAAACAAGTAAACCAAAAATATTAGTTTTTGTCATTTTTTAAATTATATCTACACCATTTTCCAAATTATTACGCAAATGTTCTTTTTCTCTGATTTTCCTAAATGGTCAGTGCAAATGACAGTCAGTGTAATAAACGTCATCACCCGTTACAGTATACATCGAATTTTATTAAAGAAACCTTCCAATGATAACAGTATAATCTTCAAAATTAAAAAAAATCTAAATGCACTGTTCCAAATTATTAGGCACAGTAGAGTTTTTAAACATTTGATATGTTTGAAAGAACTGAAAATGCTCATTTGTTGAATTTGCAGCATTAGGAGGGCACATTTACTGAAATAAAAAGCTATTTAACTCCAAAACATCCTAACAGGCCAAGTTACATGTTAACATAGGAACCCTTCTTTGATATCACCTTCACAATTCTTGCATCCATTGAACTTGTGAGTTTCTGGAGAGGTTCTGCTTGTATTTCTTTTCATGATGTCAGAATAGCCTCCCAGAGCTGCTGTTTTGATGTAAACTGCCTCCCACCCTCATAGATCTTTTGCTTGATTATACTCCAAAGGTTCTCTATAGGGTTGAGGTCAGGGGAAGATGGTGGCCACACCATGAGTTTATCTCCTTTTATGCCCATAGCAGCCAATGACAAAGAGGTATTCTTTGTAGCATGATATGATGCATTGTCATGCATGAAGATGATTTTGCTCCTGAAGGCACGTTTTTGCTTTTTGTACCATGGAAGAAAGTTCTCAGTCAGAAACTCTATATACTTTGCAGAGGTCATTTTCACACATTCAGGAACCTTAAAGGGGCCTACCAGCTGTTTCACAATGATTCCGGCCCAAAACATGACTCCTCCACCTCCTTGCTGACGTCGCAGCCTTGTTGGGACATGGTGGCCATCCACCAACCATTCACTACTCCATTCATCTATCTGGACCTTCCAGGGTTGGTCGGCACTCATCAGTAAACAAGACTGTTTGAAAATTAGTCTTCATATATGTCTGGGCCCACTGCAACCGTTTCTGCTTGTGAGAACTGTTTAGGGGTGGCCAAATAGTAGGTTTATGCACCACAGCAAGCCTTTGAAGGATCCTACACCTTAAGGTTCAAGGGACTCCAGAGGCACCAGCAACTTCAAATATCTGTTTGCCCTCTTTGAAAGGCCTTTTTAGCAGCTGCTCTCTTAATCTGATTGCCTGGCAGAAACCTTCCTCATTTTGCCTTTATCTTCTCGAAAACATCGGTGCGCAGAGTCAGCCACAAATCTCTTCACAGTACAATGATCACACTTTTTTCGTGCAATATCAAATGTTTTCATCCCTTGTCTAAGGCATTACACCATTTTTTGCCTTTCGGCAGCAGAGAGATCCTTTTTCTTTCCCATGTTACTTGAAAAGTGTGGCCTGCTTAATATTGTGGAACACCCAGTTTTCCTTTTTTTGGGCTCACCTGCCAAAGTAATTATCACAGATATTCAATCAAATAAAGAAGAAATGGAGCCGGACTCAAGGCTTCTGGCAGTGGAAACGACGTAGTACCCCCCGTCCTCCCACCCGCTGTGCACAACCTGTCGTATGAAGACTGAATAAATATCCACTGCCAGTGGTTTCATTGACAAAAAAAAACAAAAAACCGTATGACACTTAAAACAAATTTGCATAATAATTTGGAATGTTCACACACCAGCGCTCTAAGTGTTTAGCGGTTCTGCGCTAAATACTTAGGTTTTGTGAGAGAAGCGCAGGTGCGTGTGTCCGGCACTTCCTTGAAACGCAGCCCCTGGTTACCCGATGTGTATCGTGGTAACCAGTTCATACAGCAGGCTACCTAGTGACCGCTTATGCCGAGCGCACAGGAAAACGCTGCTAGCAGGTGTGTGGACATGGCCATGGTGTAATGTGATATCCCTTTTCAGTAGCAATAACTGTATCTAAATGTTTCCAGTTATAGTAAAGTAGTGCTGCACATTGTCTTGCAGCAATTTTCTCCATACAAAACATATTTAACTCTGACATGTTGATTGGATTTTCTCCATGAACTTAGAGTAGAGGACTGGCACCTTAGAGTACAGGACTGGCGATAAGTTAAAAATACAAAAAAAAAGTCTTCATCCTAAGCGGTTACCTTTTCATCCACCTCCATTGCTTGCTCTTCCCAGGTTGTCCTTGGCTTGGCAGTTCTTCTTACAGCTGGTACGCCAAAATCCTGAGAACCTTTACACCAAGATGGGGCTTTCAGCTGCAATTAGGCCCAGGAAGCCCCTTAACACATGGGAGGTTCAGGCCTATGGTATGCATAGGTAAGTTTGCAGTGCAGGTTGTGAGGCCATGATATACACTGCAGCTTTAGTGTGTGCATTCTAGGTCATGACTTAAAGTTACAACAATGGCATTGTCCACACACCTGTGCTTCAGTATTTAGCGCTTCTTGCGCTAAATACTTAGATTCTGGCAGAGAAGCGCAGGTGCGTGGATGCGGCCGCTTCCAGCAGACGCTGTCCCTGGTTACCCGATCTGTATCGTGGTAACCAGTTCAGACAGCAGGCTGCATAGTCACCACTTATCCCGGGCGCACAGGGAAACGCTGCTTGCAGCGTTTCCTGTGCGCTCGCAATAAGCGGTGACTATGCAGGCTGCTGTCTGAAATGGTTACCACGATACAGATCGGGTAACCAGGGACAGCGTCTGCTGGAAGCAGCCGCATCCACGCACCTGCGCTTCTCTGCCAGAATCTATGTATTTAGCGCAAGAAGCGCTAAATACTGAAGCGCAGGTGTGTGGACAATGCCAATGCTCTTGAGGCCCCTGCACATGCATAGGGATGCCCAGGGCTTACTCGTGGCCAGAAAACTGACCTATCCCAGGCTTTTAGTATGCAGCAATGGTATAATGGTAGGAAGAGACACTGAGGTGCAGACAAGGTACAGTGAGTAGTAGAGGTGAGCAGTGTGATGTGTTAATTTTTTTTGTACATCTTACATTCATCTCTTCTGACCCTATTGTAATGGGCATCTAACATTTTGTGACTAAAGTAAAAGCAAATAGAATATCCAAGTAAAATCTGCATAATTTGGTGAATTCTAGTTTTGACTGATATGCTCTGCTTATTTCTAGTAATAATAGTCATACATTTCCTCCATTTATACACAATCTGTTTGACAATTGATGGAGTCCAAACTCGTTAGAAATGGTTTAGAAACTCTTTCCTGCCTGATGAGGACTTTCAACTCTCCTTCTGAGGTCCTCAGAAATCTTCTTTGTTCATGTCATTATACACTTCCACAAACATGTTGTGAATCTCAGACTTGATAGAACCCTGTTCTTTAAATAAAACAGGTTACCCATTCACACCTGATTCCCATAGACTGAAAATATCAAAACATAATATTTGACATTCAAAAGACCTACTACTCTTAAAAATGCACGTACTTTTGTCACTCAAAAACTTGATTTGGGACAATTTTCCTCATTTAAATAATGAAAAAGTCTAATATTTGATGGTATTTTGTTTTACTTTGTTCTCTTTATTAGAGATGTTCAAATTCGGTGTATCAGGCCTGACTTTAAAAATAGTCCTGGTTCAGGACTGGCCTTGACATGAACTAGAGCCTGAACCCAGAACCCCATATGAGTCTATGGGAACCCGAACTTTAGTGATATAAAATATTTCCATTAAGGATTAAGTGGGCTGTATGAGATAGCAAAGTGGAGATTAAAGCAGGAGAATTATATTTACCCATCTCCTGCTGTGATCACACTTGCTTCCAGGTATGCTAATTAAGCTTCATGTTTATTCACTGCACACTCTGTGACAGAGGCTAGGGTGACACTTAAAAATAGAATTGCGTTCACCGCATCCAGATCTGGATGCGGTGAACGCAATTGGCTTCAGACAAGCCCCAATCCATTAACCGGATTGATGAAGCCGCAATGCGGTAATCAGATTGCTCTGGATGTGTAATTTGGTCATCCCTGCCGCAGGGATGAGCAAGCTGTTCTCTGTGTTGTAATTGTATTAAAAAATGTGGCTATACTGTCTCTAGGGGTGCCCACCCCCCTAGAGACCTACCACCCACTGAGGTGGGCATATAATGATTTAATCTCTTATGTGCAGTAGCCGTCTCCTGTTGGCTCCTGTACATTTTTATGCATGAAGGCGTCGACTCCTCTGAGAGCAGCGTGCATACTATAGCTATTGTAGGTATAGTATGTGCGCTGTCCGAGGTCCTGAAGGCTTATACAGTAAGATCTATGGGCAGCGCTGCCCATAGAGCCGGAGTCGGTAACTGGATTGCTTGTGAAGCAATCCGGTTTTTATAATAGGCTCCTATGAGGAGTGTTTCCTAATCCGGTTTTGAGCTTTTTAAAAGCTCAAAACTGGATAAGGTTTTGAAAAAAAATCCTGAAGTGTAACCCTAGCCAGAGTTTGTGATTAGCTGTTGCATTCAGCTAATGTCCCCACAGTCTTTACCAGTGCCTGTGATTCGTTGGTATACACATATATGGCAATAAACCTGCCATCATATACGTAAAAATAAATAACTGAAAAAATTGCGAAGGGGTTCCCTGTATTATGGATACTTAGCACAGATAAAATGGACAGCTGCAGCCTGCATATATATTTAAGATATGCATTTTTTCTCAGCCAAGATAAAGCACACAGCTGGGGGTTGGTATGCTCCCCTTGGGGAGGCACATAGTTATTGCTCCCCCAGGATAAGAACAGCAACTAGCAGCTGCCCCAGAATTTGGTGCATCCATTAGAAGTCAAAATCTCTCCACTTTACCCCTCTCTACTTGATTGCCCTGGTGCAGATTTGATCAGGGCAATAGAAGGGGTTAATAAAAGCTTAGAATTGACAACTATCATCAAGCCCTGCATTGGTAATATACAGGTCTCGATGACACCCCCACATTACTAACCCTTTAAGTAAATAGTTACAAATACACAGAGAAAAATCCTTTATTTGGAATAAAACATGCAGACAACCCCCTTTATTAAGCTCAAATACACCAAGCACAGACAGTGTATCCACAAGACGATGTCCTGTAAAGCTCCTCTGTATCTGCTACATTGCAGTGAGAGGTGTCATTACACTGACCATTCATCATGAGGACTATTCTCACACTGACAGAGTCGCAGCTGTAAGAGTGGTGATGTCACCTAAACACAGCTGCATACCTTGCTGATATCACCACTCTCACAGCTGAGGCTTCATCAGTGTGAGAGCAGTCCTTGCAGTAAATGGTCACTGAAATGTAACCTCTCACCATGATGTAGCACAGCCAGGAAAATATGCAGAACATGCTGTAGATTTACAGTTGGAGCTCAGTATGTTTGAGGTTAATAAATGGGTAAAATAGGCTTGTCTGTGTGTTTTATTTCAAATAAAGGATTTTTTTTCATTGTGTGTTGGTTTTTTAACCATTTACTTAAAGGATTGGTAATGTTCAGGTCTCAAAGAGACCTGAACATTACCATTCCAGGTCTGGATGACAGCTGTAATTTTTTAGCTGTTTTTAACCCCTTATATTAACCCAATTGTCACTGCACCAGAGTAATTGAGTCGGTCGACAGGGAGGGGAGTACTCGGATACCGGGACAGATGGTCACTTTGATGGGGAAATCTTGGCTAGTCGATTCCAGGTTCTGTGCCCTGGACCCTCAATGGTGGGGACAGTGGGGGGGATGATGATGATGGATGGGGAAAACGGTAACGTGACGCCACCTGTGGTACCTGGTAATGTGGATACCAGTGCTACGGCCGGCTGCTGAGGTGATGGAGGTGCAGCTCAGAGTAGTACAGCTCCCCACAGGTGGAACTTTACCTCAGGGCAGCGGGGGTAGATGAGGGGAGTAGTAGTCCTCACCTCTTTTTGATGCTATAGGAGCCCTCGAGGCAGCAGAGCAAATAAGGAAAGACACCAGATTAGCTCAAGAAGTTCTTTACTATCTCCAGATGAAAAACAGGTACACAGTGCAGTCTGGTTTATCGGGGACGTAGCCACAGATTTTGAGGTAACTTTGCAGAGTCTGTCGGTGTTACCTTCTTACAACTTTAGGGGACTGTGTTCCTCTTTACTCTCATTCACCACTCTGAGGAGCTCCTTCGCCAGTCCCCTGGTCTGTTACTATTAGGTACAGTCGGTTCCTTACCAGTATGGACGGGAGCGACAACGAGCAAATCCTCCTGCCACCGGAATTCAGTCCTTTCCTTAATATGTCCTGGGCCTTTTTGAAACTGAGGAAGAGGTACAGTCTGTGGCGCTATGGCTCCCTTCTGTCGGTCCCACAGCTTGTTGGTTCACAGTCAAGGATAGACCTTTGACTGCCTCGGCTCTGGTATGCCGGTGTCGACCCCGGACTCCCCAGCTGGCTCCATCTAGTCCTGGATTGTCCCCTCCATTTCTGGGTCACCCCTCTCCAAGGATACACAGGAGGGAGGAGATATAGTGAGGTGCTGCACTGTGAAGAGCTTTGCGGGTGAGATCAAACTATTTGAATTGAATAAGATAATGTATGAGCAGCCAATGCAATGACTGCCACAGAGCAGAAGTGATTAGTCAGAGAGATGACCCTGGCTGCTGCATTAAGGATGGACTGGAGAGTGGAAAGTCTAGTGAGGGTGAGGCCAATTAATAAAGAAAAACAATAATCAAGACGGGAGTTGATCAGGGCCACAGTGAGGGTTTTTGTTGTTTCCATGTTAAGAAAAAGGAAGATTGTAAAGGTGTTCTTCAGGTGCAAGCAACAAGAGCGGGCAAGAGATTGTATGTAGGAGGTGACGGAAAGATCTGTATCAAACATAACACTCAGATATTGGGCCTGTTGGATAAGTGATATTGTGGTGCCGCACACTGAGGGGGAGATATCAGATTTAGGAAGCTTAGTGTAGTTTTAGATAGAGAGCGGACATGATGTTGGAAATTGCAGTAATACAGTCTTTGGCTTCTGTAGTACAGTGGGGGTGAGGTGAGAGGATGAAGTGTACAGTTGTGTGTGATAAGCATGAAGATGGTACTGGAAGCCAAATCTGGTGATGGGCTGTCCAATAGAGGCCGTGAAGAGAAGAGGGCTGAGGACTGAACTCTGAGGGACTCCAATAGTGAGAGGAAGAGGAGAAGAAGTGGAGCCAGTGAATGATACAATGAAGAAGTAATTAGAAAGATAGGAAGAGAACCAGGAGAGAGTGGTGTCCTTTATGCAAATTGAGTGGAGAATACTGAGTAGGAGATGGTGGTCAACATTGTCAAAAGCTGCAAAGAGCTCAAGAAGAATAAGCAGAGACTGGTCACAATTACATTTTGCTGTCAAAAGGTCATTGATCACTTTGATGTGGGCAGTTTCTGTAGAGTGAAGGTGGCCAAAACCAAACTGTAATGGATCTACAGGAGAATGTGTGGAGAGGTAATGGGTGAGGCGGGAGTAGGCCAGGTGATTCAAGAGTTTAGAGCGGAAGGGGAGATTGGAGACAAGTCTGTAGTTATTTGTGCAGGATGGGTCAATAATAATAATAACGTTCTTTAATAATGGAGTAATGATAAACTGTTTGAAGGAAGGGGAAGATATCAGAACAGAGGAAGAGATTGAAGATTTTGGTTAGATGTGTAGTGTCAACAGTGAGAGAGAGACTGGAGTAGGTGTGAGGTCAGTGATTCATGTAGTAGGACAAGAGGAAGAAAGGATCCTGGGGACTTCTTCTGTGACTGGATCAAATGTGGAGTGTGAGCCAAAGGATATGTGGGGAGGGATAGAAATAGCAGCGCTTGGAGGCTGGGATCTGTTTTCCTGGTTAATGTTTTCTATTTTCTCTATAAAGTAGGAAGCCATATCATCAGCCATATCATCAGCACAGAGGTCATTGTTAGGGCCCTGCGCTTTAGGACTGAGGAGAGAATGAAAGGCATCAAAGAGTTTTTTGGAATTGTTGGATGATGAGAAGATCAGGATGGTGAAGTAGGTCTGTTTGACATGGTGAAGGGCATAGTTGTAGGTTCATATTATAAAACTATAGTGGATAAAGATTTCTCGTGTGCGAGTTTTTCTCCATAGGTGTTTAGCACTCCTAGAGCATCAATGGAGAAATCTAGCTTGCAATGTGAGTCAGGGCTCTTTTGCTCTATTAGGAGGTTCTGAGGGTGAGGGGAGCTACTTGTTCGAGGGTGCTTATGAAAGAGTCATTGTAGTGATCTACAGCCAGATCAGGACAGGAAAATGAGGAGGTAGAGGACAGTGATCAGTTTCGGGAGTCTGTAACTGCATGAGGCTTAATAGACTGTAGATTTCTGGATGTATGACAGTTGAAAGAAATAATAAAAAAGCGGTTCCAAGGTGCACTGGTAATCATAGCCAAATTTCATAGAAGAAGGAATTATTCCATGTCACACATATATAAACCACAAGGCATTACTGAGACAGCCTTTCCCCTTCCTTAGCGCACCTTTGAACTGATTTTTTATTTCAATTTTGGTTACTAATACCCTATCCTGGGTATAGCAGTGATGTGCAGCAGATAATTAGATTGACATTCCTTCAAACTGATCTGCTAATTCCCACCGGTAACCATGTGGTACTTATCTGAGCTGTGCTCCAACATTCTGGATCAGAGGACTGTGATCCATTGGGTGGCTGTCTTGAAATCCACATGAATGTTGGGAGGGAGACCAGTGGGCTGACAGGCCACCATGAGGATTGTCTGCACGAGTTAAGCTCTAGGTACCTGGACCATTGTCCAGGGCTTCTCCAAGGCTCCCCATATAGGCTTTTTCCAGAGTTGTGCCTGTCCTGCACAACCAGACAGGATGAGTGAAGTTACTCATATTCAATAACTAATTTCCGGCTAGCATTTCTCTTGTTTTTTTGGATGTGCGGTAGGTAACAGGATGCTGTGTTGGACAAGGATTTGTGAGTGTGAAGGAGAGAATGTTCTGATAAGAGAGGGGAAGAGGAGTTATCTAAGGAGGAGGATGAATAGAGCCGGACAAAGACCAGGTCAATAGTATTACCATCTTTGTGTGTCTCAGAGGTTGAAAGGGCTGTGAGACCAAGAGAAAAGGGTAGTGATAGAAGCTAGAATGCAGATGGGGTGTTGCTGTTTATGGGATGTTGAAGTCTCCCGGGATAAGAGTTTAGAATTCTGAGGACAACAGCCACACTGAAAAATGGTCAAGAAACTAGGTGAGTGAACCTGGTGGGAGGTATACAACTACTTCTCTGAGGTGGAGGAGATGGAAGCGTCTAATGGTGTGGACCTCAAAAGATGTGAATGAGAATGATTGAGCTGGTGGGATAACTTGGAAAGTGCATTGTGGAGACAAGAGTAAGCGGAGTCCACCACCATGTCTGTTCCTAGGTCTTGTGGAATGGGAAAAATGCAAGCCGCCATGAGAAATAGCAGCAGCGGAATCAGTGTTGAAATTCTGTATCCAGGTTTCAGTGAGGACCACCAGATTAAGAGAGTTAGTGAGAAAGTAGTTGTGAATGTAAGAAAGCTTGTTGCATACATACCATGGATTCCACAGAGCGCAATTAAAAGAGTGAGATGAAGTTGTATAAGTAATATTAAAAAGGTTTACAGGGTTTATATGTGAGGTGGGGAGGGGTTGAAGTTGGCAGATGGTGGACCAGGATTAGAAGAGATACAACCTGACATTAGCAGCGGTAAAAAGAGTAAAAGCATATAGTTTTTGGATTTGTGACATGAATTCTGATACAATACCCTGGGACATGGTGGACTGAGATTTTTCAGCAAGCTGAAGAGAGCATGCAAGCTTTACATGGTAGAGGGAAGGAGAGAGGATGATTTGTAATTAAGGGAGGATGGAGCAGTGAAAGTGGATGACAAAAGCATACAGGAAAATAGACATAGAAATATATTACAATGTTAAAAAAAAGAGAGTGAAAGAGTAGTGGTTACCTGACTCCTGCCCTGACTAACTGACATTGAAGCAACTGCCATACACTTAGCGACGAGGACACTTTACATAAGAAAAACACGTGCCACACCCCATACACGTGCACCCATTAGTGTAGTTTAAGATTAAAATTATACAGAACTATGGAAAATTGTGAAGAGTTCACAAACTTTCAAGCACCATTGTATTAGATAATCTATTATATAATCGCGAATCGGAAAAGCGCCCCTCCGCGCGCACTTTCCGATGTCGTCATGTGGATACGAATTTAACATTGGGCGCGAAGCGCCCAATGCTGCGCGAGCAATGGCCGCGAGGCCATTGCGAGCCGCTGGCCCAAAATCGATCCACAGGCTCGGCCATAACCTTAGCGATTTACCGCTCAGGTAGCGCGAGCAATGGCCGCGAGGCCATTGCGAGTCGCTGCCTGAGCCGCAACTCGCTCTCCGGGGACCATGGAGCGGAGGCGGCACAGCCGCCTCCGCTCCCCGCAACTCGCCACCCTAATGTCCGCACAGTCTCCCCCAGGTCCAAACAGGCCCCCCATGTCCGCACAGGCCCCCCCCCCCATGTCCGCACAGGCCCCCCCCCATGTCCGCACAGGCCCCCCCCCCATGTCCGCACAGGCCCCCCCCCCATGTCCGCACAGGCCCCCCCCCCCCATGTCCGCACAGGCCCCCCCCCCCATGTCCGCACAGCCCCCCCATGTCCGCACACCCACCCCCAACCAAGCCACAGAAGCCCATAATACTGTAGTGTACACCGCTATAGTATACTACAGTCCCATGCCCATAAGCGCCATGGGACTGTAGTATACCATCGCGCTGTACACTACAGCCCCCTGCCGCTCTAAGCGCTTAGTGTACACCGCTATAGTATACTACAGTCCCATGCCCATAAGCGCCATGGGACTGTAGTATACCATCGCGCTGTACACTACAGCCCCCTGCCGCCGCACCCCTACACGCTAAGCCCCGACCGCCCATACTACTGTAGTGTACACCGCTATAGTATACTACAGTCCCATGCCCATAAGCGCCATGGGACTGTAGTATACCATCGCGCTGTACACTACAGCCCCCTGCCGCCGCACCCCTACACGCTAAGCCCCGACCACCTAACCCCAACCCGCAGCATACTAAGCCCCCGCCGATACCTCCTAAGCCCCGCCGTCTACCCCCTAAGCCACCGCCGCCCTTAAGCTCCTACCCCCTAAGCCCCGCAGCAGCCCCTAAGCCCTACCCCCTAAGCCCCGTAGCATCCTAGGCCCCCGCCGATACCCCCTAAGCCATGCCGCCTACCCCCTAAGCCCCTACCCCCTAACCCCCGTAGCATCCTAGGCCCCCGCCGATACCCCCTAAGTCCGCCGCACCCGTACACGCTAAGCCCCGACCACCTAACCCCCGACCCGCAGCATCCTAAGCCCCCTGCCGATACCCCCTAAGACCCGCCGTCTACCCCCTGCCCCTATCGCTAAAGCCCTACACCCTAAGCCCCCAAAGTCCCCTAACCTAACGCCGCTCTCACCTAAGGCCCTACACCCGAAGCCCCCGCCGTCCCCTAACCTAACGTCCCCGTCTTTCACTTACATGCCTTCAAGTCATCTGATCGTCCGTCCGGCCAGGCGTCCTCTTCCTCCGGCCCCGGGGGTCTTCTCTCTTCCTTCCGCCATCTCCGCCTCTTCGTCCGGCCCCGGGGATCTTCTGTCTTCTTTTCGCAAACTTCCATCTCCGACGTCCTCTTCCTTCTCATTAACATAGAATGGACGAAAAATCCGCCATTCTACCTTAATGAGATCTGAGGCCCTCTTCTGATTGGTCGCTGTATACTGCCCTCAGCCAATCAGAAGAGCCCCTCATTTATTTATTATTTTTTAATTATTTTTTAATTATTTTTTTTATTATTTAATTTATTTATTTTTTTTAAGTCAGACTGAGACACAGTTCTCATTCAGGTCCGCCTTTTTTTTTTTTTTAAATTATTATTTTTATTTAATTATTTATTATTTTTTATTTATTTATTTTATTCTTTTTTAATTATTTTTAAATCATTTTTTTTATTATTTAATTTATTTATTTTTTTTAAGTCAGACTGAGACACAGTTCTCATTCCGGTCCGCCTTTTTTTTTTTTTAATTATTATTTTTATTTAATTATTTATTATTTTTTATTAATTTTTTTTATTATTTTTTAATTATTTTTAAATCATTATTTTTATTATTTAATTTAAATTTATTTTTTTACTTGCGACAGTGAGACACAGTTCTCATTCCGGTCCGCCTTTTTTTTTTCCCATTGACATACATTAGCGGTGTGTCGGCGATTTTATGGCCGTCCACCTGGTTCTATTTGTCGGCCCTAAAATCGCGGACACACCGCTAATGCATCTCTATGGGCAGTCAGCTCGATTTCGGATTGAACGCCGACCAATCAGAATTCGAGCTGTGACTGCCCATAGAGATGCATTAGCGGTGTGTCCGCGATTTTAGGGCCGACACATAGAACCAGGTGGCCGGCCATAAAATCGCCGACACACCGCTAATGTATGTCAATGGGAAAAAAAAAGGCGGACCGGAATGAGAACTGTGTCTCACTGTCGCAAGTAAAAAAATAAATAAATTAAATAATAAAAATAATGATTTAAAAATAATTAAAAAATAATAAAAAAAATTAATAAAAAATAATAAATAATTAAATAAAAATAATAATTAAAAAAAACAAAAAGGCGGACCGGAATGAGAACTGTGTCTCAGTCTGACTTAAAAAAAATAAATAAATTAAATAATAAAAATAATGATTTAAAAATAATTAAAAATTAATAAAAAAAATTAATAAAAAATAATAAATAATTAAATAAAAATAATAATTAAAAAAAAAAAAAAGGCGGACCGGAAAGAGAACTGTGTCTCAGTCTGACTTAAAAAAAAAATAAATTAAATAATAAAAATAATGATTTAAAAATAATTAAAAATTAATAAAAAAAATAAATAAAAATAATAAATAATTAAATAAAAATATTTTTTTAAAGTCAGACTGAGACACAGTTCTCATTCCGGTCCGCCTTTTTTTTTTTTTAATTATTATTTTAATTTAATTATTTATTATTTTTTATTTATTTTTTTTATTATTTTTAAATTATTTTTAAATCATTATTTTTATTATTTAATTTATTTATTTTTTTTAAGTCAGACTGAGACACAGTTCTCATTCCGGTCCGCCTTTTTTTTTTTTTTTAATTATTATTTTTATTTAATTATTTATTTTTTTTATTATTTTTTTTATTATTTTTAATTATTTTTAAATCATTATTTTTATTATTTAATTTATTTATTTTTTTACTTGCGACAGTGAGACACAGTTCTCATTCCGGTCCGCCTTTTTTTTTCCCATTGACATACATTAGCGGTGTGTTGGCGATTTTATGGCGCCTGTTCTTACGCCTTTGAACTATGTTATGGCGTCCTCGAAAAATAGGCGCGGGACACGTACTCCGCTAAATGACCACCTAATGGCAATCAGGTCGATACGATTAAAGCGACCAATGAGAATTCTAGCTGTTCACTGCCATAGCAAGATAATTAGCGTGTAGTCCGCGATTTTAGGGTCGACAAATAAACAGGTGGCGGCCATAAAACGCTACCAGCTGCTAATGATAGGAAAAAAAAATAAGAAAAAGAAACTTAAGTTTAAAAATTAAATTAAAAAATATTAAAATAATAAAAAATAAAAAATAATAAAAATAATAAATAATTAAATAAAAATAATAATAAAAAAACATAAAAAGGCGGACCACAATGAGAACTGTCTCTCAGTCTGACTTAAAAAAAAAAAATAAATTAAATAATAAAAAAATTATTAAAAATAATTAAAAATAATAAATAATTAAATAAAAATAATAATAAACAAAAAAAAAAAGGCGGACAGAATAGAAGTTCTCAGTCTGACTTAAAAAAATAAAAAATAAATAATAAAAAAAATTATTTAAAAATAATTAAAAAAAGATAACAACAAAAAAAAAAAAATAACATTAATTAGAATAAAAATAATAATTAAAACAAAAAGCGGACCCAAGGAACCTTTGAAATGTCCATTCAGCCCATCAGCACTCACGTACGCCCCCCCCCCATTTTGTGCTTTCAAACGCCCAATCAGCACTCACTTTACGCCCCCCCCGCCATTTTGTGGTTTCAAATTTCACAGCCCAGTTTTATAAGGCGCGAAATTTGAAATCACAAATCATTTCGCCTACCCGCTACCTCGAAGACGGACTGCCGGATTCCGAGGCCGCAAGAAGACTCGCTTCTGGATTTACCGAAGCAAGCTTCAAGACGACCGCTACTACCCTACAGCTAAGATATCCTTTCTGAGCTTAAAACCTTTCTTTTATTTTACCTTTTTTACCGCTCCCCAGCCCACACACTACCACTACCGCCGCCGCTCCCCAGCCCTCACAGCACCGCTCCCGCCGCCGCCGCTGCTGCTCCCCAGCCCCGATTATGTCCGCACAGCCCCACCCCCCCGCCAATAGCTACCCCGGGACCATGGAGCGAGTCGCTGCCTGAGCCGCAACTCGCTCCCCCATGTCCGCACACCCGCCGCCGCCGCCGCCATGTCCGCACACCCCCGCCCCATGTCCGCACACCGCCGCCGCCATGTCCGCACACCCACCCGCCGCCATGTCCGCACACCCGCCGCCATGTCCGCACACCCCGCCGCCATGTCCGCACACCCGCCGCCATGTCCGCACACACGCGCCGCCATGTCCGCACACACCCCGCCATGTCCGCCACCCGCCATGTCCGCCACACCCGCTCGCCATGTCCGCACACCCGCCGCCATGTCCGCACACCCGCCGCCATGTCCGCACACCCGCCGCCATGTCCGCACACCCGCCGCCATGTCCGCCACCCGCCGCCATGTCCGCACACCCCCGCCATGTCCGCACACCCGCCGCCATGTCCGCACACCCGCCGCCATGTCCGCACACCCGCCGCCATGTCCGCACACCACGCCCGCCATGTCCGCACACCCGCCGCCCCATGTCCGCACACACCGCCGCCATGTCCGCACACCCGCCGCCATGTCCGCAACACCCGCCGCCGCACATGTCCGCACCACCCGCCGCCATGTCCGCACACCGCCGCCATGTCCGCACACCCGCCGCCATGTCCGCACACCCCGCCGCCATGTCCGCACACCCGCCCGCCATGTCCGCACAACCCGCCGCCATGTCCGCACACCCGCCGCCATGTCCACACCCACGCATGCGCAACCCGCCGCCATGTCCCACACCCGCCGCCGCCATGTCGCACACCGCCGCCATGTCGCAACACCCGCCGCCATGTCGAACCCGCCGCCAGTCCCACACCCCCTGTCCCACACCCGCCCCATGTCCAACCCCCGCCGCCGCATGTCCCACACGCCCGCCCCATTCCGCACACCCGCTCCGCCGCTGTCCCCTGCCCCTCTCGCTAAAGCCTAAACCCTAACCCCCCCGCCGTCCCCTAACCTAACGCCGCTGTCACCTAAGGCCCTACACTCCGAAGCCCCCGCCGTCCCCTAACCTAACGCCGCTGTCACCTAAGGCCCTACACCCGAAGCCCCCGCCGTCCCCTAACCTAACGCCGCTGTCACCTAAGGCCCTACACCCGAAGCCCCCGCCGTCCCCTAACCTAACGTCCCCGTCGATCACTTACATGCCTTCAAGTCATCTGATCGTCCGTCCGATCCACAAGTCCTCCGTCCGGCCAGCGTCCTCTTCCTCGGCCCGGGCTCTTCTCTCTTCTTTCCGCCATCTCCGCCTCTTCGTCCGGCCCCGGGGATCTTCTGTCTTCTTTTCGCTAACTTCCACCTCCGACGTCCTCTTCCTCTTCTGATTGGTCGCTGTATACTGCCCTCAGCCAATCAGAAGAGCCCCTCTTTTTTTATTATTTTTAAATTATTTTTAAATCATTTTTTTTATTATTTAATTTATTTATTTTTTTAAGTCAGACTGAGACACAGTTCTCATTCCGGTCCGCCTTTTTTTTTTTTTTTAATTATTATTTTTATTTAATTATTTATTATTTTTTATTAATTTTTTTTATTATTTTTTAATTATTTTTAAATCATTATTTTTATTATTTAATTTATTTATTTTTTTACTTGCGACAGTGAGACACAGTTCTCATTCCGGTCCGCCTTTTTTTTTCCCATTGACATACATTAGCGGTGTGTCGGCGATTTTATGGCCGCCCACCTGGTTCTATTTCTCGGCCTTAACATCGCGGACACACCGCTAATGCATCTCTATGGGCAGTCAGCCCGATTTCGGATTGAACGCCGACCAATCAGAATTCGAGCTGACTGCCCATAGAGATGCATTAGCGGTGTGTCCGCGATTTTAGGGCCGACGAATAGAACCAGGTGGCCGGCCATAAAATCGCCGACACACCGGTAATGTATGTCAATGGGAAAAAAAAGGCGGACCGCAATGAGAACTGTGTCTCACTCGCAAGTAAAAAAAATAAATAAATTTAATAATAAAAAAAATAATTTAAAAATAATTAAAAAATAATAAAATAAAATAAATAAAAAATAATAAATAATTAAAATAAAAATAAAATTAAAAAAAAAAAAAAATTAAAATAAAAAAATAAATTTAATAATACAAAAAAAATTAAAAATTAAAAATAAAATTAAAAAATAATTAAAAAAAAAAAATAATACTATATTACTGTTAATAAATAATGCATTAATCTAATATGTATGCTATTAATGTAATATTATGTATTAATGTAATAATTATGCTATAATGGTAAAATTATGCTATTAATAATAATTATGCTATTAATGGTAATAATTATCTATTAATGTAATAATTATGCTATTAATGTAATATATGTATAATGTAATAATTATGCTATAATGGTAATAATTATGCTATTAATGGTAATAATTATGTATTAATGGTAATAATATTATGCTATTAATGGTAATACTAATTAATATAGGCTATTAATGTAATATAATTATATCTATTAATGGTAATATTATTATAATGGTAATAATTATGCTATTAATGTAATAATTATGCTATTAATGGTAATAATTATGCTATTAATGCTAATATATATTAATGGTAATTAATGCTAATAATTATGGTATAATGCTAATTATGTATTAATGGTAAATTTATGCTATTAATGGTAATAATTATGCTATTAATGCATAATTATGCTATTATGAATAATTATGATGTAATAATATGTATTTAATGCTATAATTATGTATTAATGCTAATTATGCTATAATGGTTAATTATGGTTATTAATAATTATGTATTATGTAATATTATGTATTAATGCTAATAATATATTATGCTAATAAATGTTAATAATTATGAGCTATTAATGCTATAGATTATGTACTATTGAATGGTATTGATGATTTTGATGATGCTATTGATATGCTATTGTATGAATGGTTATGAATTATGTATTGATATGGTATATTATATGCTATTAATGGTTATAATTATCTATATTAATGCCAATAATTACAAGTATGCTATTAATGCTAATAATTATTGGTTATTAATGCTAATAATTATGGTATTAATGCTAATAATTATGGTATTAATGCTAATATTATGCTATTAATGGTAATATTATGCTATTAATGCTAATAATTATGTAATAATGTAGTATTAATGCTATAATGTAATAATTATGTTATGCTAATTAATGCTATAATGATAATTATGCTATTAATGCTAATAATATAGCTTTTAATGCTAATAATATGTATTAATGCTATAATTATGCTATTAATGCTAATATATATTATGATTATTGATGAGATGCTATTGATGATGTATGTATGATTATTGATGATGGTTTTGATGATGTTTGATGATGCTATTGATGATGCTATTGATGATGGTTTTGATGATGTATTTGATGATGGTTTTGTATGGTTTTGATGAGGTTGATGATGGTTTTGATGATGGTTTTGATATTTATGGTATTGGTATTATGTATGCACATAATAATTATGCTATTAATGTTAATAATTATGCTATTAATGCTAATAATTATGCTATTAATGGTAATTATGCTATTAATGCTAATAATTATGGTATTAATGCTAATAATTATGGTATTAATGCTAATAATTATGCTATTAATGGTAATATTTATGCTATTAATGCTAATAATTATGCTATTAATGGTAATAATTATGCTATTAATGGTAATAATTATGCTATTAATGCCAATAATTATGGTATTAATGCTAATTATGCTATTAAGGGTAATAATTATGGTATTATTATTGTAATAATTATGTATTAATGCTAATAATTATGCTATTAATGCTAATAATAATGCTATTGCTAATATTATTGTTATTGATGATGCTATTGATGATGCTATTGATGATCTATTGATGATGGTTTTGATGATGGTTTTGATGATGTTTTGATGATGCTATTGATGATGTGATATTTTGATGATGGTTTATTTTTGATGATGGTTTTGATGATGGTTTTGATATTTATGGTATTGGTATTATGTATGCACATAATAATTATGCTATTAATGTTAATAATTATGCTATTAAATGCTAATAATTATGCTATTAATGGTAATTATGCTATTAATGCTAATAATTATGGTATTAATGCTAATAATATATGGTATTAATGCTAATAATTATGCTATTAATGGTAATAATTTATGCTATTAATGCTAATAATTATGCTATTAATGGGAATAATATTATGCTATTAATGGTAATAATTATGCTATTAATGCCAATAATTATGGTATTAATGCCAATAATTATGTATTAATGCTAATAATTATGCGTATTATATGCTAATAATTATGCTATTAATGCTAATTAAGATTATGCTATAATGCATTAATGCTAATAATATGCTATTGCTAATATTATTGTTATTGAGATGCTATGATGTGTATTGATGATGCTATTGATGATGCTATTGAATGATGTTTTGATGATGGTTATTGATGATGCTATTGATGATGCTATTGATGATGGTTTTGATGATGGTTTTGATGATGGTTTTGATGATGGTTTTGATGATGGTTTTGATATTTATGGTATTGGTATTATTATGCACATAATAATTATGCTAATAATGTTAATAATTATGCTATTAATGCTAATAATTATGTATTAATGGTAATATATGCTATTAATGCTAATAATTATGTATTAATGCTAATAATTATGTATTAATGCTAATAATTATGCTATTAATGTAATATATTATGCTATTAATGCTAATAATTTATGCTATTAATGTAATAATTATGCTATTATGAAATATGGTATATAATTATGCTATTAATGCCAATAATTATGTATTAATGCTAATAATTATGCTATTAATGCTAATAATTATGGTATTAATGCTAATTAATTATTCTAATTAATGCTAATAATTATGCTATTAATGCTAATAATAATGCATATTAGCTAATATTATTGTTATTGATGATGCTATTGATGATGCTATTGATGATGCTATGATGATGTTTTGATGATGGTTTTGATGATGCTATTGATGATGCTATTGATGATGGTTTTGATGATGGTTTTGATGATGGTTTTGATGATAGGTTTATGATGTATTGTATTATATGTATTGGTATTAATATGAGCATAATAAATTATGCTATTAATGTTTAAAAATTATGACTATTAATGTAAAATTATGGTATATAATGCTAATAATTATGCTATTAATGCTAATAATTATGGTATTAATGCTAAATTATGCTATTAATGCTAATAATTATGGTATTAATGCTAATAATTATGCTATTAATGCTAATAATTATGGTATTAATGCTAATAATTATGCTATTAATGCTAATAATTATGCTAATTATCTAATGGTAATAATTATGCTATTAATGCCAATAATTATGCTATTAATGCTAATAATTATGCTATTAATGGTAATATTTATGCTATTAATGTAATATTATGCTATTAATGCTTATAATTATGCTATTAATGCTAATAATAATGCTATTGCTAATATTTTATTATGTTATTGAATGATGCTATTGATGATGCTATTGATGATGCTATTGATGATGTGTTATTTGATGATGGTTTTGATATTTATGGTATTGGTATTATGTATGCACATTCAATGTCCTTAAGTATTCAGTGACCTCTTACTATTATTGATATGAATGAGAAACATGTTTATATATTTGTAATACGTTGTAGGGTAAATTAAAGGACATACAAAACATGATATTTAAATATGTTCATTGTCTATCTGGAACTTATTATTTTCCTTAATAATTATTCTATACTTTTCAAGAATTCTTTTCTCCCAAAAAGCTTTTGTAAAAGCTCTTGCGTACCTATACATCTCCAAGCATAGTATTACCTTTGTATGTTCTAACATGACTTCAAAGGATACTAGCAAGGATGTTGGCGGGTACAAAGCCGCATGGATGCGTAAGACACGTGCTAAAGAAACTGAAGAAGAGCGACAATGTCGTTTGGATAAGTCTAAAGCTGAGTATAAGCAACGCATTGCAACAGAGTCGCTGGAACAAAAACAACTACGGTTGGCCAAAAATGCTCAGAAGCTACATCAACGGCGTCAAAAAAAAAAAGCGACACCACCAGTACATCACTCTGCTGATCAGACAGTAACCTCCTCAGTACAACAGTCTGCTGATCAAACTACAAGCTCACCTGTACAATACTCTGCTGATGTAACTCAGTGTGCTGATCAGACAGTAACCTCATCAGTACTACAGTCTGCTGATCCAACTGTAAGCTCACCAGTACTACAGTTTGCTCTAGCTCTTTCTAGCAGTTCACCGGATGAAAGGAGCACAATTCCTCAAGTTTCATCACCGCGCAAAGCAACAGCAAAGCGTAAACATTGTGCTGAGGAGACGTCACGCACAAAACGTTTTCGCCTTGAACAACAACAAACTCCTTTGGAGGCACAAATTGCTCAGGAGTCTTCACTATCCAAACAGAGCCGCTTACGTAAAAGTGGTGCCTCCCGTCGTCAACACCGCAAAAACACGTCTTCTACTGTTACACAAGTGGATCCTGACTCTTTTTCTGCTTTATTACTTCAACGTCTCATCTATGTCGGTTTGCAGAAAGAAAATCGTATTTACCTACCTACACCTCCCTCTTCATATCCACCTGGATTTACAGATAGTGATTTTGGCATTGTGGAACATACCTGTGGCTGTATGATATTCATATGTAACCATTGTGAAGCTCGACATTTCATGGATGAGATGCCATCGGATAAACAGTATACTCTCTGTTGTCACAAGGGGAAGGTCAAGGTTCCGTTACCTCAGTATCCAGAGATGTTGGAATGTATTCTTAAAGGTCAGAGTCCATACAGTCGGAATATGATGGATAACATCAGAAGTATTAATAGTTCATTTGGTTTTGCTTCTATGGGTGCAAGTATTGCTCCCCCACCTGGACATGGCCCTTATTGCTTCCGGATTCATGGCCAAATTTATCACCGTACTGGAACACTACATCCTGCTCCAGATCAAGCTCCTGCTTATGCCCAACTCTACATTTTAGATACTGCCACTGCTAATGACCAACGTTTACAGTGTGATGAAAATAAGAAATGTCATCCTAAATTGATGCGGCTCATTGCTACCTTATTAGATCGCATTAATCCTTTTGTTTCCGCATACAAAATGTTACGTTTTGTTGAACAAGAGGAACAGGAGAAGGCAATTGAAAATGGTACTGTCATGCCTAATATCATCATGGCTCTTAAACAGGATCGAGAACAAGACCCAAGACGTTATAATAAGCCAATTGTTAATGAAGTTGCTGTGGTCTTTGAAAATGCTGATGGAGAGCCACCTTTCAATAGAGACATTTTAATTCATCTGAAACCTGACCCAAACAATCCTTTAGCTCCAAAAACACAGCAAGTTAGTATTCTCCACAGTAATTTAGATGCTTTACTGTATCCGTTATTTTTTCCGCATGGTGAACAAGGCTGGCATGAGGGACTGAAGCATCAAGGTGAAAATCCACGGAGAATTACACAATTGCAGTATTACTGTTATTTGCTATCTGTACGTCCTGGGTTCAATCCTATTTTAAATGGTGGAAAACTAACGCAACAGTATTTAGTAGATGCGTATATAAAAATTGAGGCTAATCGCTTAAATTTTATACGTCAACATCAAAAAGACTTAAAAGTGGAAGACTATTGCGTACTACAGGAACATCTGCAAAGAAAATCTTTTGAAAAAGGAATTCCTATTGGCAAGACGGTCATTTTACCATCGTCATTTGAAGGCAGTCCCAGAAACATGCAGCAGAGGTATCAAGATGCCATGGCTATTGTTACAAAATTTGGACGGCCAGATCTTTTTATAACAATGACCTGTAATCCCAAATGGAGCGAGATTATCCACAATTTAGAACCATGGCAGAGGGTGGAACACAGACCGGATTTAGTCGCCCGTGTCTTCAAAATAAAATTAGAAGCCCTATTAAAAGATATAAACAGTGGATTATTTGGCAAGATTTGTGCAATGATTCATGTAATAGAATTCCAAAAGCGAGGACTACCACATGCTCACATTTTGGTTATTCTGGATAGCAATTCCAAATTACGCACTGAGGTAGATGTCGATCGTACTGTTTGGGCAGAAATTCCTGACCCATCCGAGTATCCTGTGCTCCATCAAATTGTGATGCAACATATGATTCATGGACCCTGTGGACAATTGAACCCCAATTCTCCATGTATGGATATTGGAAAGTGTAAAAAAGGATTCCCAAAAGATTTCCAACCAAAAACTGTAATAGCACACGATGCCTACCCAACTTATCAACGCAATGCAGGACCTTCATTTACACAACGTTCTCACATGGTTGATAATTCTTGGGTTGTTCCCTATAACCCTTTCTTACTATTAAAGTATAAGTGTCATATAAATGTGGAAATCTGTGCATCCATTCAAAGTGTCAAGTATCTATTCAAATATGTTTACAAGGGGCATGATAAAGCCAATCTGGAAATTTCTCAAACAAACATACAACATGATGAACCTCACCAATTTATGGACTCAAGATACGTCAGTGCACCGGAGGCAGCTTGGAGAATATTTGCCTATCCAATGCATAAACAATCACACAGCATTGTTCGCCTTGCCGTACATCTGCCACAGTCACAACCCCTTTATTTTCATGAAGATGCTTCTGTTGAGAACATTGCTGCCATGACACATAAAAAATCAACTCTTATGGCCTACTTTGAACTGAATGAGAATGACCCACGTGCTCATGAATACTTCTACCGCCAAATTCCTGAGCACTATGTCTGGAAAGCTGGTGCATGGGAAATTAGGCAGAAACGTGGAACAACAGTCATTGGAAGAATGTATACGGTCAGTATGAAAGATGAAGAACGCTACTATTTACGGTTGTTGTTACTACATGTAAAAGGAGCAACAAGTTTTGAGCACATTAAGACCGTTAATGAAGTCGAGTACCCAACTTTTAAACAGGCAGCAATAGCCCTTGGATTACTTTTGGATGACAGTGTTTGGCGAAATACCTTACTGGATGGCTGTGTTCTAAACATGCCTGCACAGCTTCGGGATATGTTTGCTTACATATGTATCTTTGGTCCTCCTGCTCATCCATTGGAGTTGTGGCAAGAATTTAAAAAAGATTTTATTGAAGACTACTGCCGTGCATATCACCCTAACAATGAGGACTGTGAGCATTGTGAAGGCTATGCAATGACAGATGTTCAAAATGTGTTAAAATTTCATGGCAAAAGCTTTACGGATTTTAATCTACCACGCCCCAAAAGAAAACAACAACTACAACCACAATACGACAAAGAGGAGGAGTTTAGAAGAGCCCAAGAAATGAAAGAAACTTTAAATCAACAACAACTTTTGGCCTATAATGCCATAAATGAAGCATTACAGGATACAAGTCAGCAAGCTAAGTGTTTTTTCATTGATGGCCCAGGTGGCAGTGGGAAAACATATTTGTATGATTTGTTAATTCGTCAAATAAGAGGAGAAGGAGAAACTGTGTCACCTGCTGCCAGTACTGGGATTGCAGCCAACTTATTGGAAGGAGGAAGAACCATCCATTCACTTTACGGGATACCTATTCCAATCAATGAAACGTCTGTGTCAAGAATCAAAAATGATACTGATGCTGCACACCATTTGAAGAATACTAAACTTTTCATTATTGATGAATCCACTATGCTATCTAAATACGCACTGCATGTCATTGACCAACTATTAAAGGATGTTATGACCAAAGATATCTCGAAGAAAAATAAAACACCCTTTGGAGGGAAAGTCATTGTTCTGGGAGGAGACTTTCGTCAGTGTCTTCCTATTATTCCTCATGGAACACGAACTGATATCGTAGAGAGCTGCATTAAATATTCCAGACAATGGCAGATTTTCACTCAATTGCCACTACTTGACAACATGCGCTCTGTTGATCCAGAATACAGCAATTGGATACTTCAGCTGGGAAATGGACAATTGACCAATTCTTATAACCTTGGAGATGATGTTATAGAAATCCCTGAAGATATGATTTGCACAGGTTCACTAATATTTGACATTTTTGGTGAAAACATTGTAATTGATGTCAATGACAATGAAAGCATTCATACAGCAGCATCACATGCCATTCTTTGCCCCAAAAATGATGATGTGGATCAGGTCAACTCTAAGATCATGGATTGCATTGCTGGAGAGTATACAGAATACATTAGTGATGATTCCATTGATCCGGATGAGACAGAGGACCCAGAGCAATACCCTGTTGAGTTTTTAAATTCACTTACACCCACGGGGATGCCATCTCATCGTCTGAAATTAAAAATCGGCACCATTGTAATGCTTTTGAGGAACTTCAACAGCAGAAAAGGTCTTTGCAATGGGACTCGCTTAATTGTCACCGGTTTGTTTGCCAACATGATTCGAGCAAGAGTCATTACTGGGTCTGCTGGAGGAAATGTGGTTTTCATTCCCAGGATTGATTTGTGCCCATCAGAAACTGGCTTGCCTTTTAAGTTAAGACGTCGCCAATTTCCTCTGAAGCCAGCTTTTGCCATGACAATAAACAAATCCCAAGGACAAACACTTGAGAAAGTAGGGATTTTTTTGCCAGAACCTGTTTTTGGACATGGACAATTGTATGTGGCTTTTTCAAGAGTGAGAAGACGATCCAATGTAAAAGTGAAAGTGGTGGACACTCCAATCCAAGGAAAATTGCTGCCTAACAGTGACAAAGTATTTACCAAAAATATTGTCTACAAGAATATTTTGCACTGAACTCTTCCTATGACTATTCTTCTGTTTATTTATCTTTTGAAAAAAAAAAAAAAAAAAAAAAAAAATTTTACTGTTTTACATTTTATTCTTTTATATACTGATTTCTACTATATTTTTGTGAACACACATTTAAAATAATATGAGAGATGTGTATCATCCACATTTCTACAGTGGGTGATAGAAACCACTATTTCAAGCTCCAGCACTATATGTGCTGAGAGATTTCATTGTCACTCTTTACAGGGAGAGGTTTTTGTGAACAGCTAAGAGACGGGTGGGATGGCTGTTCACACACATCTCATTAGCAAGGTGTGTTCCACATGTTTAGATAGATAGGGACAAACATAAATTATTAATTAGATTCTACCACACCATTTTTCTTAGATTTTTTCACTTTGTTGAGGAATATACTAAATGATAATAATTGATCATGAAGGACTCACCAACAACATACTTGCTGTAATTTTCATAATTGCATATATGTAATTTGTACTTAACTTGCGGTTTGTGCAGACAACATAGTTGCGGCAGTGTCATCCACATCAACTGCAGTCACCTGTGGTTAGTTAGTCGATGCATCTTATGCACCTGCTGAAGCTACGTTAACTCCATTTACCGTAGGTTAACTACAAGTTTTTTTGTTATTGCATGGATATTGCTGCAAGTCTGTAGCTGGTAACTCCTTCTGTATCAATTTACAAAATTTTATTATTTACATCACAATCCTCAAAAAATCTAAGAAAAATTCAGGTATAAAAAATATTTAAATTATATCAATTCGGATTTAGTTAGATTAGGACTCACCAGGCGTAAGGGCATCTTGACGCGATTGGTGGGCTGACACAAACTGGCTGATACACCTATTACTGTTATTAATTCATCAATTTTAATGATTGATGCATTAAGAAGTATTGCTACTTTGTGTTCTAAGACCCTTACAACATAATTATTCAATTTTCCTTATATGATATCAACAATACAAATATATGTAGTTGCTGTAAAGATGTCATTGGAATAATTGGATTATTTAAAAATCTTTAAAAAAACAATAAACATATTCTAGACAACCAACGCATTTGCATTAGTCTAACAGCTATAACTACTATAATCAAATTAACGTACGTTCTAGAATCCCGATGCATTTGCATCGGGCTCACAGCTAGTTAGATCATAATTGCATTGATGAGGAGAAATTGTTAACTTATCAGTTGTACTGAACAGTAAATTGTGATAATAAATCAATCTCCATTTTTTTAGCTTAGTTATTTCATCTCCCAAAAGAGTCATGAAAAGTTATCAAAAAGTTGTAAATATCACAAAATGCTACCAAACAAAACTGCATCTTGTCATAAAAAATAAGCTCTCACAGGAAATCAAATGTATACTACCCAGAAAATAAAGACACAAAATCTAAATATTGTTATAATATACATATTGGACAAAAATCATGAACTGCAAATAAAATTATACTGTATAAATTATGGCATCATTTTGAACCATTGGACGATGTGTTACGAGATCACATAGACTTGATGAGGATGTTGCACTAACTTTGAAATCATATAAGAATCGTTTTATAATCCTCTTTAAAGGTTTACTGGCTAGATCTAAACTCATAATTCATTTTAATTTCAAGAAGGATAGATTAAATGTGTCGCCCCACTGGTCGGTGCGCCATGGAAGGGTACTGCACACAGACCAGAGTGTGTAGTATCCCTGTGACCAGGGGGTTGGGATGTTAATCTGGGGTCCTCATCACACGCATTCACACACCTAGAGCCATGGGATCAATTCATTGACCCGTTACTAGGGAACCGATCCCGGTGGGCGGAGTTTAGGTGGGTAGTGAAGAGCGGGAAGTGGAGGTAGCCAGATCGTGAGGAAAGCTGAAGAAGAGGGGACCTTGTGAGTGGTGCAGCGGAGGGCTCCTAAAGAGAGGTGGCCCAGAAAGAAGGGGGATCCCCGGGTGTCAGTTAACACCCTAATCTGGACCAGCACGATACTCGGCCCGGAGGGACCCAGTCCAACAATGGAGGACCGGCTCCAAGAGCGGTGCAGGAGTTCAGCCCTTAGCCGGCAAACCGGAGGGACGTGAGCTGCCCTAGGGAGTCGCAACCAATCCCTGCATACATCCCCAAAAGTGCAGGGAAGCGCTAGGAAGGAAAGGAGCAGAGAGCACAGAATGAGGACAGAGGGAAAAACCAACAGGAACACCGCTGAGGGCCTCAAAGAGACATCCTATCCCCTGGTGACTACCCAGGTCAGCTACCCATGACTGTGTAATGCCTGTAAGCTGCCTGAAGTTACCAGTAAACCCGTGCAGAGCCTAAGCAGTGTGTGGTGTCTTATTTCCTTTGTGCCTGGGACATACACCCCAGTCCCTTCAGCATAGACTGCACCAAGCCTCCACCTGCGGAGCTGCCTACCTGTGTGAGTTCTCCACATCATCACTGCCCCAGGGATCCTGCTCCACCTATGGGGAGCATTATCATCCGGCTGCCTACCATCATCCCTGAAGGTCTGAAAGCAGCACCGGTATCATTACCGGGTACTGTAGGTGGTGTCACGAATACTTCACTTTATTTTATTTTTACTCATTTTTCAGTGACCACCAGGGCAACGGGTCCAGGCACTGGCCACCAGTGACAGCACCCTTAATCAACACCCGGGATCCGTGTACCCCACGGCCCTGGGGTGGGTCATAAACAGTTTATCTGACATAGATTTTCAAAGGATGTACACCTTCATCTAGTGCAGGGCCATTTGGAAATTCGCACAATTCTTCGGGGCCATACAAAATTATCAACCTGGAAATCCCCCTGCTATATTTGGTTAAACAATCAACTCGCCCCTTCTGTGGTGGCTTGAGCTGCTTCTCTTTGGCATGGGTGATATTGGTCATATTGCTTCTCAACTGCTTTTCCAGGTTTGCTAGAGCCCTAGACATCATAGGAGAGGCTGGGAGCCTATACCTCACTGGGGAGGCTGAGGCTGGGGCATAGAGATCACTGGAGAGGTGGATTTAAAGGGCAGACAGTTGGTAAAACGCGTCTGCCTGTCTGAGAACTGCGATCCCCAGGAATCTGCCCAGGAACCGCAAAAAAGTAATCGAGGGCCACATTTGGTCCTGGGGCCTGAGGTTCCTCCCCCCGCTCTAGTGATAGTTTATCTGAAAGGGAATTTATCATCAGGATTTTTCTACCTCATCTACAAGCCAAATGATGTAGAGACAGAGACTCTGATGCCATTGATATATAACTTAGTATACTGGGTATTGCAGTTATTATAAAATCACTGCTTTATTTGTATAAAGTCACTGCTTTATTTGCTGCAGGTCTAGCAGTTTTCTGAATGCTGAGCACTGTATAACCCTACTCTTTCACCAATTGTCTGCTTTCTGTGTACATTGTGCATAGGCAGAAAAAAATCCAATCAGTGGTGGGGGCACTGTTAGACCACATAGCAGCAGGTTTACTAGTCCTCCAGTGATAATCTATTGATGATAAAACAGTGAATTTATCAAAACTACCGCAAACAGCCCAATAAGTGACACATTGCTTGGATCATGGTCACTTTCTCTAGATTATATTGTTCATAGATAAGGTAGCAAAAACCTAGTGACAGATTCCTTTTAAAAAATCTCTTGTATTAATAATAGCCATTTTTATCATATTGAACATTCTGCATGTACATTTTCCCAGGCAGCTATTCAAGTCAATATGTATAAGAGTATGACCCTTATAATCAATATGTTCTTTCCAACGTTTCCATAGTGACTAATATTATTTAATCAGTGACAATGTATTACACAAGTGCTTGACATTGAAAAGCAGTAAAGCATTTACAAAGACTCATAAAACATTCAGGCTGTACAATTTTATTTATAAAAAATATTATATTTTCAGTAAAATACACAGTATACTAGTTCATGTAAAAGTTGATTAAAGGGGCTGGGCCATAAATAAATATGAATAACTAGCTGTAGTACCCGGCTACGCCCGGGTTAATAAACAACTGATGTTAGCTATAACAAAATAGAATTTGAATATGTCATATTAATGACCTGTAGGAAAATAGAACCTGAGCTGTGTGTGTGTCCCTGTGGGGTGAGTGCATGTGTCCCTATAGGGTGTGTATGTGTGTGTGTCCCTGTGGGGGGGGTCTGTGTGGTGTGTGTGTGTCTCTTTGTGGTGTGTGTATGTGTGTGTGTCCCTGTGGGGGGGGTCTGTGTGGTGTGTGTGTGTCTCTTTGTGGTGTGTGTGTCCCTTTGGGCTGAGTGCATGTGTGTGTCCCCTTGGATGTGTGTGTCTCTTTGTGGTATGTGTGTGTTTGTTCGGGTGCGTGGTGAGTATCCAATGTTGTGTTCCTATAGGGTGGCTATGTGTGTGTGTCCCAGTGGGGGGGGTGCATATGTCCCTATAGGGTGGCTATGTGTGTGTGTCCCCTTGGGTGTGTGTGTGTGTCTCTGTGTTGTGTGTGTCTCTTTGTGGTGTGTGTGTGTTTGTTCGGGAGCGTGGTGTGTATCCAATGTTGGGGCTGCACCTTAGCGACTATACACTTGTTGTTACTCTTTGTGTGCGTGTGGTGTGTATACATGTCCCCATGCGTGGTGAATATCTCATGTTGGGGCCCCACCTTAGTGACTACATGCTGGTATGTGCTGTTAGTCTTTGGGGCTATCATTAAGCCCCTCTCATTCACAACTGTCAACTGGTAACTGTCACTTTTTCCCCATTATGTAGATGGGGCAAAATTGTTTGGTGAATTGGAATGCGCGGGGTTAAAATTTTGGCTCACAACATAGCCTATGACGCTCCCGGGGTCCAGACGTGTGACTGTGCAACATTTTGTGGCTGTAGCTGGCAGCTGTCGATTTTCCTCCAACACTTTTCCATTCACTTTTTCCCCATTATGTAGATAGGGGCAAAATTGTTTGGTGAACTGGAACGCGCAGGGTTAAAATTTCACCTCACAACATAGCCTATGACGCTTTCGGGGTCCAGACGTGTGACTGTGCAAAATATTGTGGCTGTAGTTGCGACTGTGTAGATGCCAATCCCAGATATACACACATGCATACACACACACACATACACACATTCAGCTTTATATATTAGATTTCTGTTAGATCAAGATAAATTTGACAAGTTTTGGAAGTGGAATAAAGATTCCACATACTTTAGATTAAGACGTGGGCAGAGCTGGTAAAGCAAGTAAACTGAGTTACCTACATATTTGTATACCTACATATTAAATCTTCAAAATTACAGTCATTCTTGTTAATCAGACAAAAAGATGAAATAAAAAAGTGTATTCTACGGTCTATGTTTTTTTTTTTTATCTTGGAATGCTATTCTGCTTTTCTTTTATTGTTTATAGCTGTTAGGCTCACAAAGAAAGGTGGATCCTCTATGCTAAGGTACGGGTGGCATGTAGGACACAGACTGGCATTGTCCAGTAGAATATGGACAGACAGCAGAGCACGTCAAGATGAATAGAGAAACTCAGTGTTTTAAAGCATGTTACTCTGAATAACAAGACTCAGATGAGTGTCTTGGGGAGTCTTAAATATGCCCAGGTGGATTATCACAAGGGATCATGACGTCCATCTGCAAAGCCCTTTGTGGAGCACAATAGAGTCCAGCAGGCTGGGGTGAGGGAAGCAAGGCTCAAGTCAGTGACAGGTATGTGGCACCCCTGCGGTTTGGTCGCCACAGTGATACCACACCTGTTCCCCAGGTGTAGTATCATGCCTGCAGGTAAGAAGGGTGAACCTTTACTGAGACACACAAACACAGACCCAACTCCCATCCAAACTCCAGGCCAGGGAGATGTAGGGCGGAAGATGCTCCCTTAGAAAGCAGACCCCATCTGCTGGCTGGATGGAGGAGCAGGTTGAGGGGGTGGGAAACAGGACGGTAGTGAGTCAGAGTAGAGTAGAGAAAGCAAGATTGAGTTCTAATGTGAAGCTTGCCCTGGGGGCTAGCGAGACCTAGCTCTTCAGGTCAGCTGTGAACCCCACAAGACCTAAGGACACTGAATCTGCAGCTTGCTAGACGGCCAGGCAAAGAACTTGTTGCAAAGGGATGCCGGCCCCAATTTGGTGTGGATCTGCAAGACCAAGTCAAGAAACTGGAGGCCACTGAACTGCAGGTGCAGTGGCCACGTATCATGGACTTTCCCACACTAAGGGACTAAAGAGGAACGAGAAGACTAGCCAGGCCTTCGCTCGCAAAAGGCCCGCAGTCGCTTGCTTTAGTACTTGTCAGCATGAAGACGCAGAAACAGAGAGGAGAACAGAGTAGTGAGGGTGGGCAGCAAGGAAAGTATACACCTGGTGTGTCAATGAGGTGAACCTAGATGATCTGTGAGTTGGCCAAGCTGCAAACTGGAGGGACACAGTCCCATAACTGTGGACAATCTTCAGTAAAAGAGCCAATAAGAACTGCAATCCTGTGTCTCTCATTCCTTCCTGTGCCTCCCTGCACCTTCTACAACTACAACCACCAGCATCCATATCTACATCTATACTCAATCCCAGGGGTTTCCTCCTTCTGTGGGGAGTGACACATTGAGCTGCCTATCCACCTATCCCCTGGGAACCCTTACAAGCAGCGCTGGTCATCCCTGACCAGAAACCACAGATGGCGTCATGAAAAACTAATAATACCTAATACCTGTAAATATTCCCTTTTAGCATGCTCGGTATGGGCCACGACTCCCGGGATCGCCATTGTGACATCCATCAGACTGATCCCCGGTCTGTCGAATACCCAGGCCCATCGACTGATGCAGGAACATAATAGTACCCCATTTTTTAGGATCCCTCCCAGAAGAGTCCTAAAAACCAAGGACATACCCAGGCTCATTATTGTCTTTCCAGCAGTTTTCTTTCAGCACAAACTTGGAGACCTGATAGGAAGCAGAAACATTAGAGACTGTGGATACAAAGCAGAGATTTTGAGATGATGGCTGAGGTGGAGCCTTGAAACAATTAGAACATGAAGATCCCCAATGGATGATTTGGTCAGACGACCAATGAATAACCAGAGCTTGAAGTCTTAATCATGAAAGTCCCAACAGCACCGTAGAATCAGAGTGGAAAAACTAAACAAGAAATGTCACCTATGTGTAGTGCACCAATCTGGAGAATCTCTGTCTGGAATTGGATCCAACTACTAGGAATCATAGTCATTTGCTGACATTAGCTTTAGATGCAGAAGAAAGAAGAAATTTTAGCCTACTGGCCAAAGAGAAGTCTATGAAATTCTCTCCGCTCTAGAATCAATAAGTGCTTCTGCTGAGAATACAGAGAAACAAACTAAAGGATATGGACATGGACATCAGGAATTTATCACCAGTGGAGGACTGAGTCAACCCAAGAGCAATACCTCCTCTTTATCATAGGGTAGAAATGTTTGGCCCTCAGTTTGGGACAATTGATTCAAAAGTGATCCTGAGCACCGCAATGCAAAGAGAGATATTGTGAAAGTCATTGGGGATCTCTCAGCCAGACTTAATCTGTTCCGGACAATCTAAATGGGATCCAGATCAGCCATTCTGGGAGGAAATTGAGGAGGTGATACAGAATGAGACAAGGGAATCAATTGTCTTCTCCATGTAGCATTCTTTAAACTGTATTTATACATGAGTAGCAAGGGAAATTAAATCATCCAGTGAAGAAAGAAAATCCCTATCCACAAGTTAATTCTTGACACAACTGGACAGACTGGTATAGAAGACGGTCAGGAGTGCATGTTGTTTCAGGTCAACTCAGCCAACAAAGTGAAGAACTGGATGGTATAATGTCTCTCAGAGTGAGTCCCTTGTCTAATCCACACAATGGAATCAGTGGGGAATGGACACAATCTGGTTTGCCAAACGTTTTCTAGAAGACGTTCAGAAAGGAGGGTAGAGAATACATTAGGAGGTCGTTTCATTCCCTTCATGGTGTGGCCCATGCCAAAACATCACCAGAAAATAAAGAAAAACTGCATGCAACATTGCATTATTCAGAAGAAAAATTCTGAGTTCACAATTTAAGGTGTACAGTGCATTGATTTGCAAAACATCAGCAGGAAATAATGGCTCCATCAAAATGGAGTTGGCAACTGAAGATCTGTTTCCTAAGTTGGCTGCTGCACATTAGGGTGTAGCAGGAGTTGGGAAACAAGTCGAGGAGCTGCAGGTGTCTGGGACAATGCGTTCACATGAGCTGTGACATTTTTTTGATACTCTGGAAAAGCTTGCCATTGACTTGCAGCATGTTATAAAACAAGTCCAGACAATTTGTATCCTATGGCAATAGTGTTGTTACTGCTGCACCTTTAGGAACCAATCTTGGCATTCTGTTAGGCTCACTAGGTAAAATGGACCATCTAAGCCCAATATCTGGGTGGGTATACACGCCATGGAAATCAGTCCAACAGATGGACGAGGCATATAGGACACACACTAGAGACATCCAGGAGACCACAGACAGGTAGCAGAACAGAGCAGGTCAGAGACATAGAAGCACTTAATTATAAATACCAACACAGATGAGTGTCTTGGTGAGCCTTAAACCAGAGTGAGGGAAGCAAGGCATGATTCTAGGACAGGTAAGTAACAGCAGGTATTCTATTAAGGGAATGTTCAGATCTCGTGGATGTTTTCAAAAATTCCATGCAATATTTTCATTCACCTGAATGGGATTTTCAGAAAACTATTTGTATTATGCAGAAATAACTCCAGGTGAGTATTTTATAGTACCAAAAAGTGAATTTCATAACTCGTTTTCAAAATTGCAAACAATCAACAAATAAGATAGATGTTTTATTTATCCGTAGGGAGGGAAGATTGCCTCTATAAAAGCAAGTTTCATGAGCCGTGGGATGTGGTTCGCCATCATGCCAGCGCACGTTTGCATAATCCATCTATGATATCAGATAGGCTAGGGTCACACTTGCGTTTTTTACAAGCGTTTTTGGAGACCGGCGTTTTCAAAAACGCATGTAAAAACGCACCCATAGGACCCCATGTTAAAAAACGCATGCCCAATAGCAAAAACGCACGTGTAACAGTATCATGCATTTTTGTGTGCGTTTTTGCTATTATGTGATTAGCTGACATCAAAAACGCATGCAAAAACGCATGGTACATTAGTACCTTTTAGTGCCATCCAAAAACGCATGCGTTTTCCATAGGAGCCCATGTTAACAAAACGCATGCGATATAAGAAAACGCAGGCGTTTTTTTAACACGGCACCGTTTAGAGCTCTCGCCCTTCTATGGGTCACAGGTCGTGTGACCCGTAGAAGGGCGAGAGCCCGAAACGGTGGCGTCGTCACCCCGGTACCCCCTCCCTGCACCATGTATTCGCAACCCCAATAAAGGACTCCGCTTTCAGCTCCCCCGTGAGTGCTGTTTCTGCTTTTTTAATATGTACCTTTAGATTGGATAGCAAAAACATGGTAACAAATTCCCTTTAAGAAGCCCTCTTGCTGTGAACTCATGACCTATATCAATTGCACCTGTTTGAACTCATTATCTGTATAAAAGACACCTGTCCAAACTCAATCAATCAAACTCCAACAGCTCCACCATGATTAAGATCAAAGAGCTATTTAAGGATACCAGAGACAAAATTGTAGATCTGCACAAGGCTTAGACGGGCTACAGGACAATTTACAAGAAGCTTTGTATGAAAGAAAAAATGGATGACTGTCAATCTTCCTTGGTCTGAGGCTCCATGCAAGATCTTGCCTCATTGGGAAAGGATTATTCTGAGAAATGTCAGAGAACAGAGCAGAACTTCATGGGAGAACTGGTCAATGACCTGAAGAGAGCTGGGAACACAGCCTCAGAGATTACCAATAGTAACACATTACAGCGTCATTGATTAAACTCCTGCAGGGCACGCTAAATCCGCCTGCTAACACCAGCACATGTCCAGACCAGTTTGAAGTTCACCAATGACCATCTAGATGATGCACAGGAGGCATGAGATTAGGTCATGTGGTCAGAATGAGACCAAAATAGAACTTTTTGGTATCAACTCCACTTGGCATGTTAGGAAGAAGAACAAGGAAGAGTACAACCTCAAAAACACCATCCCAAACTTGAAGCATGGGGGTGGCAACATCATGCCTTAGAGGTGTTTTTCTGCAAAGGGGACAGGACAATTGCACCGTATTAAAGGGAGTATGAATGGGGTCATGTATAGCAAGATTTTCGCCAACAACTTCCTTCACTCAGGAACAGCATTGAAGATGGGCCATAGCTGGATCTTCCATTATGACAATGACCCAAAACACACAGCCATGGCAACTGAGGAATGGCTCTGCGAGGAGCATTTCAAGGTCCTGGAGTGGCCTAGCCAGTCTCCAGACATGAAATTAATAATAAAAATCTTTGAAGGAAGCTGAATCTCAACGTTGCTCAGCGACAGCCTGAAAACCTGAAAGATCTGTATGGAGGAGTGGACTCAAATCCCTGTTACAAAGTACCGTATATACTCGCGTATAAGCCGAGTTTTTCAGCCCAAAAATTGGGCTGAAAAGTACCCCCCTCGGCTTATACGCGAGTCAGTGCTGTATACCGATGTATACATCGGTACATACCGATGTATACATCGGTATACAGCAGCCCCCGCATCCCCAGTAATGCAGGGCCCCCCCAGGGTCTCTCCGGTCACCTGTAAAGCAAGCTATACTTATCAGTGTCCCGCTCGCACCCGCCGCTGCCGACATCCACGATCCTCCATCTTCATGCGACTCCTCTTCCTGTTTCTGTGCGCGTCGCCGGCAATGACGTCATTCCCGGCGACGCGCACAGGAAACAGGAAGAGGAGTCGCATGAAGATGGAGGATCGCGGATGTCGGCAGCGGCGGGTGCGAGCGGGACACTGATAAGTATAGCTTGCTTTACAGGTGACCGGAGAGACGCTGGGGGGGCCTGCATTACTGGCCTGTATACTACCGCTGGGGCTGCTATATACCTCTGGGGCACTGTATACTACCACTGGGGCTGCTATATACCTCTGGGGCCCTGTATACTACCACTGGGGCTGCTATATACCTCTGGGGCACTGTATACTACCACTGGGGCTGCTATATACCTCTGGGGCCCTGTATACTACCACTGGGGCTGCTATATACCTCTGGGGCACTGTATACTACCACTGGGGCTGCTATATACCTCTGGGGCCCTGTATACTACCACTGGGGCTGCTATATACCTCTGGGGCACTGTATACTACCACTGGGGCTGCTATATACCTCTGGGGCCCTGTATACTACCACTGGGGCTGCTATATACCTCTGGGGCCCTGTATACTACCACTGGGGCTGTATATACTACCACTGGGGCTGTATACTACCACTGGGGCTGCTGTATCTACCTCTGGGACTGGTGTATACCACACTGCTGGGGGCTGTATACTTGTGCTGGGGTCCACCCTCGGCTTATACACGAGTCAATAGATTTTCCCAGGTTTTGGGGGCAAAAGTAGGGGGGTCGGCTTATACACGGGTCGGCTTATACACGAGTATATACGGTATGCAAACTTGGTCAAGAACTGCAGAAAATGTCTGACCTCTGTAATTGCAAACAAAGGTTGCTGTCTCAAATATTAGGTTCTGTGTTTCTTTTGTATAAAATGTTTATTTCATGCAATAAAATGCAAATTAATTCTGTAAAAATATTAATGTAAAAATATAAATCAAACCACCAGAATTATCCTAATTAATGTTATTACACCATTATTAAAAACGAAATACAACGTGGTCAAATAATCATATGTATCCATAAATGCACCCAATAAAAGCTACAGTTAAGCACATTTTTCAGCATATGATATTGTAAAATGATTCCAGATTTTAAAAACTGCAACTCTTCCTACTAAAAACAAGCCATTATAAGCCAAAGGTGTAATAAAAAGAAGTTTTGTCTCTTGGAATAAGGGGAGGAAAAAACAAAAGTGCAAAAACTAAATAAAGGAGCTTATTCCTTAAGGTACCGTCACATGGGGAGACATCGCCGGCGATGTCGGCGGGGAATTGCGGGAGCACGCATCCCCGCCGACATCGCCGGTTAAATGTCACACGCTGTGATGTCGCCGATGACGCAACAGCGATGTTACTGGCGACATCGCTGCGGGGGTTAAAATCCACCCTGGCAGCGCTGATCATAATGGGAGCCTATGGCTCAAGTCGCTGGTAGCATCGCCATTGCCACATTACACAGGGCGATGCGTACACATAGCCTGAGAGTGATCGCCAGGTTTCACTACATTGCAGTGAAACCTGGTGATCACTTTCAGGTGATAAATCGCCCAAATATCGCCCTGTCACACGGGGCAACTCTCCGGCGATGTCGCCGCAATTAGGCCACGCCCCTGCGTTCCCGGCAAAATCACCGGCGATGTTGCCCCGTATGACGGTACCTTTAGGGAGTTAAATGTGTTCCATAGCATGGTAGTTTGTTTAATGCTCAAGTACATATGTATTGATTTACATATCTCTGTTATTAT
>JARQOC010000002.1:438037901-438183111 GCA_033576535.1 Allobates femoralis | reverse complement strand
CCCCAAATGCTGGCACTCACCCCCCTTGCAAGGGCCCCCCCCCCCGGGCGCTTCTCTTACCATCCCGGTCTTCTGATCCGCGCTGCTCCTCGGTGCTGCGTCCTCGCAGCTCCCGTCCTGCTACATCCGGGATCCCCGGCCGTCGCACGATGACGTCATCGCGCGACGGCCGGAGATCCCGGATGTAGAAGACGGACGGAGCACCGAGGACGCAGCACCGAGGAGCGGCGCGGATCAGAAGACCGGGATGGTAATATAAGCGCCCGGGGGGGGGGCCCTTGCAAGGGGGGTGAATGCCAGCATTTGGGGGCATATGCACTGCTTTCCCCTGCCGCTGATTGACAGGGGGAAGCAGTGCATATATAATGAGCGGCCCCACGTGACGGGGCCGCTCATACAGCAGCCTCCCCCCGCCTCCTGCAGCCTCCACAGCCCCGGGACACAGCCCCCACCCGTATTGACTCGTGTATAAGTCGAGGGGGAGACTTTTCAGCCCAAATTTTGGGCAGAAAAACTCGGCTTATACATGAGTATATACGGTATTCATTTTTGATTGGAGTCTTAAATCATAATTATCTATACATGTATATGGGTAAGGCTAGGGTCACATTAACGTTAAAGGGGGTTGCATTAAAAACATAGGTTTTGGCAGCCTTAACGCAGTGCTACCACCATGACAGCGCCGTGTTAACACTGCCTATGCTTACCTATGGTGACGCGGCCCCAGCGCGGCTCAAATGCCGGCATCTGAATGAAATCTCACGCTTTTTCCTAACACGAGAAAAGATGTTGTTGAAAGCGTCTTTTCTCGCATTAGGAAAAAGAGCAAGATTTCACTCAGATGCCGGCATTTGAGCCACGCTAGGGCCGCGTCACCATAGGTAGCACTGCGTTTAGGCTGCCAAAACCAATGTTTTGAATGCAACCCCCTTTAACGTTAATGTGACCCTAGCCTAAGTGAAAATCAACTGACAGCAGATAGTTGCCACCAATGTATAGTATGTGTGCAGTCCATTGCAATGCATACTAGAAGCTTTTCAATTCATTACTTTTTTTATGTGAAAATCACAGATGGCAAAAATTATTATATTGACCAGAACCAATGAAATGTAATTCAAAATAGAAAACGCTGATAAAAATTGGATCAAAACTAGTGATGACACTTTGACCATTTTACTTATGTCTAAATGACCCCTTATTGTCTTATATACCTGTTGTGTGCCATGAATGGGAACAACTCATAATGTATTTTCTCCTATGTTTGCATTTCTTTCTCTGTTGCTAGGCAGATTTTCTGTTCCCTGATGTTTGACCCTATGTCCCTCCTGTAGTTGGGCATGTATTTGTTTGCTCCTCCCTTCTTTCCCAGTATTCAGTTTGCAGCAGCCATTGTCTGGACCATATGTATACTTCACTGTAAAGTCTATTCTTTTCACCTGCTACTGCATTGTTCTTAATACAAGATTTTGGAAGAAATCATCTCCATTTCTCCTGGTGTTTACTCCAAGTCAGTGCTGGCTGAGTTGAACTGACTGTGGATGCCTGGCATGTGAGTACAACAGCTAACGATTACACTGGGGAACAATTTAAAAAAAAAATTTCTGTTGAGTTAGGTTTTTGAGCTGATTTACACTAAAATTGGCATGCTGATTCCAAAAATGTAGTCAGTTTTTTTCTAGCATGTCAAGTTTTTCCTCCACAACTTACCTGCCAGAGAAGCACAATTGCACTGATATCTGTAATAAGAGTTGTTATCTGATTACAATTCGACTCATATGGAGCTACGTGGCAACTTGTAGTGTTAAAAAACATATTTGTCATGCCTATTTCTTATATATTTCATTTTTTGTTCATATTTGTACTATTTAAAAAAAAACACTTTTTAGGTACAGTAGTTTACATATTTTTGAGAAGACAAAAATCCTATAGTTCAAAAACTTGACGTGATAGAGAAAAACTGAGATCATTTCTGGATTCAGCATCCAAAAATTAATTAAGAATAGTTGTCTGACCTAACTCCTAAAAAATTGTGTTCCCCAGTGTTATCTAAGGGACTGATGATTAGAACACTAAAGGCCCCTTTACACGCGGCTACATTTCTTGGGTGGCTACAGGTAACTTACTGGTTGCAGTGAAATCATGGTGACAAGGTTCTATCTTGTTGCTGTGTACAAATGGAATAATCTCTCCATGATTTCACTGCAACCAGTAAGTTACCTGTAGCCACCCAAGAAATGTAGCCGTGTGTAAAGGGGCCCTTAGAGATTCATAGTGCCATGGAAAAGTCAGAACAATATCCAAAAACAGAATGTCAGCTTGCCATGTAAAAAAAGCAAGCCCTCACACAGCTTCATCAATGGACAAGTTTCGGTTTGCAGAAAATGGTGACAAAAATCAATTGTGTTTTTTTTTTAATTTCTGAATGTTTTGCACCTCTTTAAAATCTTTTTCACTTGCTTCATTTACATGGATTAAAATGAATGGTGCTATTTAAAACTACAACTCATACCGTAAACAGCAAACCATCCTATGGCTGTTAAAAGAAACATATGAGGGTTATACGTTTAAATAGCTGGGGTGGAAGGGGATAAGAAAAAGGCAATGCTTAAAAAATGGAAAATATTAAAGGGTTAAAGATATACTAAAAAAATAATAAAGGAAAGCAAGCAAATTTAACAGTATACTTCAGAGTTCTGTGTCTGTCACAGACTTTCATACACATTTTCAAAAGTTATTAAAGATGTCTAGTTTTTAGACAGCCAATGTGGACGATATCATGATTTTAGTCTGTACTGCTGTAATGTAGATTAGTAGCGGACAACTACCTTTAATTCACGAGACCACTGGACCCAGTCTTTGACCTATTTTGTTGATGCTTGAATACTAGCGCTGAAGCCAGTGATGGACTGCAGTGATTAGGTGAATGAAGGACAAGGCATCATTATTTCAGAACTAGTGAGAACCAACACAGCGGTGACGCTGAATGAGTAATGCTTTTGTATTATTGTATTTTTAGTTTCTAAGAGTCTGGAAAAAAATACTTGGGTTCGCGCTGATATGCACAGATCATCTTCTTTTCATGTAAATAATGAAAGGCAAACCATTTGATCTTCAAATTGATGTGATGTGGCTAAGCAAAGATATTTTTAGAGCTTCTTTTCATTTGCTTTGAATAAATAGCATGCATGAATTCACATTGGGAAATAATTGAATGGTACTAAATGTAGCTAATTGTTTCAGCAGTATTATATTTAGTATGTGTGTTGAATTGAGTGCCTTCTTCTGTTGATTGACCATCAGAATGAAAATCAAATGTCCAATATCCATAAAGAGCATATTGCCAGATCATATTGCCAATGGAATCAGAACAAACAATTTTTCCCACTAGTAAATTGTTAGCTATTTTTCTAGGATTGATAAAATGTTATATGTAAAATCAGTCAAGAATAACAATAAAAGATAGAGGTAAATTATTGGAATTTTTGTGAAATAGCTGTTACATTATTTTGTAATGAAAGTGCTAACAATTGATGAAGCTTAAATTCAATTATAGTCATTCCTAGAACTCCTGAGGTCTCTGAGTCTGTATTGGTTTGTGTTGCATACTCCGAACACATACGGTAAATTACAATTACAAATGTTCAGCAAGGTTTATTTTCTCTATGTTCAAGTTCTAATATATTTTTGACGGTTCCATGACAATTGTGTACAAGATAATTGTGTACGGACAATTGTGTACAGACAATTGTGTACAGGCCAATTGTGTCCAAGGACAATTGTGTACAAGGACAATTGTGTACAGGGCAATTGTGTACAAGGCAATTGTGTACAAGGCAATTGTGTACAAGGCAATTGTGTACGGACAATTGTGTACAAGGCAATTGTGTACGGACAATTGTGTACAAGGCAATTGTGTACGGACAATTGTGTACAAGGCAATTGTGTACGGACAATTGTGTACAAGGCAATTGTGTACGGACAATTGTGTACGGACAATTGTGTACAGACAATTGTGTACAAGTGTGTACAAGGCAATTGTGTACGGACAATTGTGTACAAGGCAATTGTGTACGGACAATTGTGTACAAGGCAATTGTGTACGGACAATTGTGTACAAGGCAATTGTGTACGGACAATTGTGTACGGACAATTGTGTACAGACAATTGTGTACAAGTGTGTACAAGGCAATTGTGTACGGACAATTGTGTACAAGGCAATTGTGTACGGACAATTGTGTACAAGGCAATTGTGTACGGACAATTGTGTACAAGGCAATTGTGTACGGACAATTGTGTACGGACAATTGTGTACAGACAATTGTGTACAAGTGTGTACAAGGCAATTGTGTACGGACAATTGTGTACAAGACAATTGTGTACAAGGCAATTGTGTACAAGGCAATTGTGTACGGACAATTGTGTACAAGGCAATTATTTGTGTACAGGCCACTTGTACAGGCCACTTTCAGAATGACGCTTACTTTCAGTTTCATTACTCACCCCTTGCAACTTTCACCATGACTTTTACTATGAGCAAGTCTGAAAAAGACAAAGATGTCCTTAGGCTTGGGGGACACGAGTATATCCTGCACAGGACACGTGATGACAGCATCAAAGAATGGCGGTGCAGGCAAGTCAACAAATTCAAGTGTCACGCACGCATGCACACATCTGGAGCCGCGATTGTTAAACAGCCGACTGAGCACAGTCACTCTGCAGATCCAGTTCAAGCTGAAGCCAGAGCTACAATGGCTGCTCTGAGGCAAGAAGCAATCAGCTCTCAAGCATCTACTAGAAGCATTGTTGGACAGGTTCTTCGAGACAGGTCTGATGACGTGTTGTCTCGAATGCCCAAGCGAAGTGACGTTGAGCGAAATACACGTCGGGTCAGGCAGCGAGCAAACACCATGCTGACTCCTCCTCAAAGCATCAATTTTGCTATCCCCCAGGAATACAGCGACATCATTTTATATGACTCTGCAAGAGATGACCCCCACAGGATTCTTGCCATTGGTAGCAATGAACTGTTGCCTTATTTCGAAAGAGGAGAGACATGGTTTGGCGATGGAACGTTCAAGGTGGTGCCAACCATGTTCTTTCAGCTGTATTCTCTCCATGCAAAAGTCGGCAACTCCTATCCTCCCCTGATCTACTGCCTGCTGCCAAACAAGACTGGTCCAACCTATCGTCGAATGATCACGGCGCTCAAAGGGTTGATGCCAGGTGCAAATCCCCAGAAAATTCTTCTTGACTTTGAGATGGCAGCAATGTCAGCTTTCCAAGATGAGTTTCCAGCTGCAGCGATTTCTGGCTGCTTCTTTCATCTGAGCCAGTCCATTATTCGAAAGGTCAATGAGCTGGGCCTAAAGGCTGAATTTGAGGCTGAGGATGGAGAGTTCAATCTCAAGGTAAAATCTTTGGCCTCCTTGGCGTTTGTCCCACCAGCCGAAGTAAGTGCAAGGTATGACGAACTAGCCCAAATCTTCCCTGATGATGATGCTACCAATCAGCTCCTCTCCTACTTTGAGCATACCTACGTTAGGGGGCCAGGAGTAGGTGGACGCTTTCGAAACGCAAGGTTTACTCCAGAGGTCTGGAATCATTATGCTGACGCTTTGGCCTCTGCCCCCAAGACCACGAATTGCTGCGAGGGGTTTCATAACGCCTTACAAGCACTCTTTCTTTGTGCTCATCCTACCGTGTGGAAACTGTTCAACGGACTCATTAGTGACATGGCAATTCATAGACTTACAGCCCAGAATGCTGAGGTACTGAATGTTGAGCATCCACGAAGCAAGTATGTCCAGCTAGCTGAACGACTGCGTGTGAAAGTGGCTGATTATCACAATCAAGGAGACAAGCTGCGGTATCTACGAGCGATCAGCAACATGCAGGCACGATAGACAAGACCAGCAATATTTGTAGAATAAGAATAGAAGAAGCTTTGAAACTGTTATTCAATAAGCAATCTTACGTTAAAATCAATGATGAATAAAGTATTTCCTTTTTTTGGACGTTTAATTTTTTGTTTTCCCTATACTTGTCTGTAAATAATCGTCCGTACACAATTGTCCGTACACAATTGCGTTGTACACAATTGTCCGTACACAATTGCCTTGTACACAATTGTCCGTACACAATTGCCTTCTACACAATTGTCCGTACACAATTGCCTTGTACACAATTGTCCGTACACAATTGCCTTGTACACAATTGTCCGTACACAATTGCCTTGTACACAATTGTCCGTACACAATTGCCTTGTACACAATTGTCCGTACACAATTGCCTTGTACACAATTGTCCGTACACAATTGCGTTGTACACAATTGTCCGTACACAATTGCCTTGTACACACTTGTACACAATTGTCTGTACACAATTGTCCGTACACAATTGCCTTGTACACAATTGTCCGTACACAATTGCCTTGTACACAATTGTCCGTACACAATTGCCTTGTACACAATTGTCCGTACACAATTGCCTTGTACACAATTGTCCGTACACAATTGCGTTGTACACAATTGTCCGTACACAATTGCCTTGTACACACTTGTACACAATTGTCTGTACACAATTGTCCGTACACAATTGCCTTGTACACAATTGTCCGTACACAATTGCCTTGTACACAATTGTCCGTACACAATTGCCTTGTACACAATTGTCCGTACACAATTGCCTTGTACACAATTGCCTTGTACACAATTGTCCGTACACAATTGCCTTGTACACAATTGTCCGTACACAATTGCCTTGTACACAATTGCCTTGTACACAATTGCCCTGTACACAATTGTCCTTGTACACAATTGTCCTTGGACACAATTGCCCTGTACACAATTGTCTGTACACAATTGTCCGTACACAATTATCTTGTACACAATTGTCCTGTCACCATTTTTGACTGATTTTTGAAGCATTTTTGTTAGTTATATCCACTCTTTTTGAAACAACAAGTTATGGAGCTTTCAAGTTCAGCACTCAATGAGCATCCCTATGTCAGACATTAATTTCCTCCCTTTTATCACTTGTGTTTTTTCCTCCCTCTCATGGCTCCCACTGCAGCTTTCAGAGCTTTGTTCTTGGTGAGTGGTCACTTTAATGGCACTGAGAGCTGCACCTGCGAGAACATTGTTCGCAGTCACTTTAATGGCGCTGAGAACCTTATCTGCGAGAGCGTTGCTCACAGTGAGCAGTCACTTAAATGACACCTAGAGGCTTATCTGTGAGAGTGTGCTCACAGTGAGCAGCCACTTTAACCCCGTTCACCACCCGAAGATTTTTTGTTTTCGATTTTTGCTTCCCTTGTTCCAAGAGCCATAAGTTTGTTATTTTTCTGTCAATTAGACATATGAGGTCTTCTGTTTTAATGGACGGGTTGTACTTTCAGATGAAATCATTTATTTTATCACATAGTATACAGGAAAATGGGAAAAAAATTACAATTATAAGTTTGTTGTATGTTTTTTTTTATTCATGCAATTCACTATATGGTAAAACTGACATGACGGTATGATGTCTCGGGTCAAGTACGAGTTCATAGATACCAAACATTTATACTTTTGCTGTTATTTAAGCGGTGAAAAAAAATTCTGAATTATGAAAAAGAAAAGGATTGCACTTTTTGCGCCATATTCCGCGACCCGTAGTGTTCTCATGTTTCGCGATCTGGGTCTGTGTGATGGTTTATTTTTTGCATCTTGAGCTGAAAATTCTAATGATTCCATTTTTGGTTGGATACGATGTTTTGATCACCCATTATTGCATTTAATTATAATGTTGTTTTGACCAAAATAATATAATTTTGGCATTTGGACCTTTTTTCCTTACGCAGTTTACAGCTCTGATTAATTTATGTTTCGAGACCCGTAGTGTTCTCTTTTTTTCAGGATCTTGAGCTGTGTGGTGACTTATTTTTTGCGTCTTGAGCTGATGTTTCTAATGGTACCATTTTTGGGTGCATACTCTGTTTTGATCACCGTTATTGCATTTTATTACAATGTTGGGGTGACCAAAATAATGTAATTTTGGCGTTTGGACCTTTTTTTCTGTGACGCAGTTTACAGCTCTAATTAATTGATTTTATATGTTGATAGATCATGCATTTCTGAACGCGTCGATACCAAAGAGATGTATTTTTTTAATTTTTTTAATACTTTTATTTTGAATGGGGCAAAAGGGAGGGTGATTTGAACATTTGTGGGGTTTTTTTCATATTTTTAAAAACTTTATTTTTAAATTTATTATTTATTTCACAATGCCCCATGGGGCGCCACAGTGCTGCACATTCCGATTGCTTGTGCTAAGTCCCAATGAGCTGCAGCACATGAGAACCTAGCACAAATGATCACTTTCTGTGGTTGGCAGCACTTGCCAACGACTCACAGGAAGTGATCCCTGATAGCATCCGGAGTCACTGCAGGACCCCGGGCTATCAGGTGACATATGGAGATCCTATGATCTTATCGTGGGATCGCTTATCTCAGTGGGAAATCGTGTGGTCCCTGTCGCGGCACTTTTGGATCACTCTGTCAGTGAATGACAGTGTGATCCAAAGTGTTAACAGCACTGATCGGATCGCAGATCCAATCCGTGCCGTTAGCCCCACAACTCAGTTGATGAGATCAGCTGAGATGTTGGGGGAATGATGTTAGCTCATCATCGGAGCATACTTCCAAATTTAAGTGTTAAACACTACGGCAAGATATTCTTCAAGTTTCTGTGGAACTTCATCCTTACTGTGAAGCAGGTAGGCGACTGTATATCTGGAGTAGTCATAAATAAATGTGAGAACATGTCTCTTCTTGCTTGTAGTTTAAACACTCATTGGATCACAAACATCTGTGTGTATCAAATCCAGTTGCTGCGCAGATCTAGTGGTGCTTACTTTTTCTGGACATTTTCCCTTTCAGACAGCTAGTGCACTTCATCATTTGACTACATTGCATGATTTCAACATCATATGCAAGTTGGCCTAGCTTCCTTACTGCTTCTGGGTCTCTGTGCCCAAGATGTCTGTGCCACACATGGATACAGTTCTTATGCAGATCTTGTCTAGCACTGTATACTCTTTCTTTGCATTTTAGCTGATAAAGTTCATTTTGGATTTTTCCTTCTGCAAGAGTGTGTCCCTTCTTTGATAAAATGCAGCTGTTGTCTTTAAAAGTAACTACATTCCCTTTTTGCATAAGCTTTTTTACTGACAGAAGATTGCTTTCAAGACTGGATACATAGAGAACATATTTTACTGTTATCTTACTGCTTTCTGCTGAGGAAACTGGACAGTGGAGGTAGCCGTCTCCTACTCCTTCTGAAGTCATATAGTGACCATTAGCCAAGATGACCTTTTCTGACTTGCTTTCATGAAGGTCAGTGAAGAAATCCTTGTTATTCATCATATGGCTCTTGGCACCAGAGTCTATACACCATATATGCTTTGCAGATGAGCCTATACTGGTATGCAGCTTCAACACATGCAGACATTTCTTTTACAGCTGTTTACACCTTTTGATCACTGTTCTGCTTTTTAAGCTGAATCATTCTTGCTTTCCAAATTCTGCAGTCTGCTTTAAGGTGTCCGGGCTTTTTACAGACAAAATATTCACGAGTTTCCCTTATATTGCTCTTATTTTTAGGAAAGTCCTGTGTCTTTAATGCTGTTTCTGCACTGGATTCATTACTGCTGCTTACATTGTGCGTTTTTTGCTTGAATTCATCTACAAGCTTGCTTTTGACATATTCTAGTGTGAGCTCATCATATGGTCGTGCATCTAGTGCAGTGACATGTGTGTCATAACTTTCTGGAAGACCACTTAATAGTAGTGCAGCAACATGAAAGTCTTTAATTTCTTCTCCATTACCCCTGAGACGCTCCACAATCTCTAGGGTGTTTCTTATATAGTCCTGCATATTCTGGCCATCACTTAGCTTAGACTGGTACTACTTTCTCATGAGATAAAGCTTATTGCTGAGATTTGATCTTTCATGCACTTTCTGTAATTCATCCCACATCTCTTGTGCAGTTGCACATTTGCATATATGCACAATCTGATCATCAACACTGAGGGAGATAGTTCTTTGTGGTTTCTGATCCTTCTCTAGCCAATCATCTATTAATGGATGAGGCACTTGTTTCTGCGTATATTTCCACATACCTTCTCCTATGAGCAGCATCTTCACCTTGAATTTTCATGATTGATAATTATGATTGGTGAGACTTTGCACTGAGAATTTGCAGTGATCCCTGCTTGTGGACATCTTCTCAGTTGATCTGTGCTGCTTTTGCTTTGGGCTTCTGTTGCTGTATTACATTTCTGTGTTACTCTGTGCTTTCACTCCTGGGGTTTTGTGTCATGCTGGGGTTCTGTGTCCCGTTGGGCCCATAACCTGTTGGCAGCAGATCATTCAGGATACTCTCTAAGCATGTTGACAACAGAACAGAGCTTTAATTAGCAATAAACAGGTACAGATATGATAGTCTTTGTGGAATCAGGAATATACATATCTTAAGTGTCTCTGTGCAGCATCAGCAAGCTACTTCTCCTCTCATGCACAGGCACAGGAAACTGGGTACAGTCACATGGTCTTTCCTGTGTGAGCCTCTGGGAGTGTTTTTTTTTGTCTAGCTATATTGACAATACACAAACCTAGCAATAGAACACTTACATATACAGGAATGGAGTTGTTGCACTAAACATATTCCATGATCAAGAGTGAAGTAAATTGGATGTCAAGTACAAACTTGACATCCTAATAGTTTGAATAATAGACAGGAATTGATTTGACATGATTAAATGCAGTCTTCTTTACTATATAATTACACTATGGCCAATTCTGACACTTTGGCCATCTTTTCCCGATTGCCCTAGTGCATTGGCAAGTGGGGTATGGATTCATCGGGTTGATGTCAGCTGTGAATTGTCAGCTGGTATCAACAAGGGGGGTTTATAATGGAGAAGAGTCTATTAAACAGCTCCATTACTAACCCAGTACATGTACAGTTAAAAAACACACAGTAATAGATTATTTGAATAAAGATTCCCACACTTTCCCTCAATTATTAAAAAAAATATTCTCGTAAAACCCCGACATAATCCACGTTGCACAAATGCAGCTCTGGCAACTGTGAGGAGCAGTCAAATACATCTATTCACTGGCACTGGGTATTGACTACAACTCCCATCAAAACTGCTGCCTCAACTCTTCACTCAGTGAAACCCGGAAGCTCTGATGGGAATTGTTGTAAGTACCTGGCACCCGAGATTAACTGTCCTTTACTGCTATTTACAGTCACTGGAGCTGCATTCGTGGAATGTGGATTATGTCTGAGCTTTGTAGAAACATTTATTTCCATAAGTGATATCAGGATGTTAAAAACAGGCAGCTAAGAATATATGCTGTGCATTGTGACATGGCAACAGCATCAGGACATTCTCTGGAAGCCCAGGACTAGAGGTTAACATCTGCAACTTGAAACTACCATCCTTCTGTGCCATACATTATTGGGTATCCAAGCTAGACATGTGGTATGAACTGTTCACCTACATCTTGGAGATGTTGGCCTGCCCTACCACTAGTATTTTGTCAGAGTGGGTTTTTAGTTTCGCCAGGGGCATAATAACTGATAGGTGCATCTACCTGTCAACAGAAAATGCTGGCACGCTTACTCTTATCAAAATGAACAAAGTCTGGATTGGCCCAGAATTCTCAATCACTCTGTATAATAGCAGTAGAACATAAAGCCATTTTATATTCCTTTTTTTCTGGTGTATTCACATGGACCCCTTCACACCCTACTTCTCTAGCTTTTTCTAGGTATCTTCCAGGGTGTATTGTACTCCCTCCTAATTTTTTGCAGCCCTTGCACATAGTGCCTTGGTTTTACTAGTGTAGGAGTCCCATTCCTTAATAATGAGAAAATAATATTCTGAGGCCTTCCTCTACTTGTCTTCCTGAGTATATTGGAGTCCCCCCTTTTCATTTTTGACAGCTCCTGCATATAGTGCATAGGCTATACCAGTCGAGCAGTCTCACTCCTTAATAATTGGGAAAAAAATGTCTGGGCCTTTCCTCTACATGTCTTCCAGGGTGTATATGAGTCCTTCCTTTTATTTTTTGGCAGTCGTAACACATAGTGCATATATTTGTTACCAGTGTAGGAGTTCCACTCCTTAATAATGGGTAAAAATAATTCTGAGGTATTGGAGTCCATTCTTCTAATTTCTGGTAGCCCTTGCACTTGGTGCATAGAATTTACCAGTCTAAGGCTGGGGTTACACATAGAAGTCCGTTTTTGGAAGTGATTTTCATCACCAATCCGTTTTTTATAGGGTGCTTTTTGATTTCTCCTGCACTTCTGAACGTTTTTGGACTTAGTCATTTTTTCATTAAAAACGCATGTGTGTTAACGCACGCGTTAACGCAAATGCCTACATATGCCATGCGTTAACGCATGCGTTTCCCATAGGGCCCCATGTTAAAAAAACGCATGCGTTTTTTAACTGATGCCAAAAACGTTGCTAGCAGCGTTTTTGGCTCAAAAACGGACAGAGCAATGTTTTGAGCTCCAGAGAAAAACGCACAGGGTGTTTATTACATCCAATCCGTTTTTCTGTCAGTTTTTGGACTTAGAAAAAAAAATTAACAAAACTGAAGCCAAAAACGGACTGAGGGCTCATGTGGAACCCCAGCCTTAGGCTGCTTTCACATCAGCGGTTTTTGCCGATCGCGGCAGATGCGGTGAATAAAACGCATCTGCTGCGATTACCGCATAACTGCTGCACTTGTGGCACAGTTGCGGCAAGCCCCATAGAATGTCTATGCGGGCTTGCGGCAGGTGCGGCAAGTGCGGTATCGGCACTTGCGGCAGGTGTGGCCGCAAAAAAAACCACGGCTGACCGCATTTTTTTTCGCGGCCGCACCTGCCTCAAGTGCTGAAACCGCACTTGCCGCACCTGCTGCACACTTACCGCAAGCCCCATAGACATTGCATGGGGCTTGCCGCAACTGTGCCGCAAGTGCAGCGGTTATGCGGTAATCGCGGTAGATGCGTTTTTTTGACCGCATCTGCCGCGAACGGCAAAAACCGCTGATGTGAAAGTACCCTTAGAGTCCCATTCCTTAATAATGGAAAAAAAAACATTTCTGAGGCCTTCCTCTACGTGTCTTCCAAGGTGTAGATGAGTGATTTTTGGCAACCCTTGTGCATAGTACATAGACTTTATCCAGAAATAAATCTAAAATATTATAAAAATTATTGAAAAGTAGCTTTAAAATACATTAAACAAGAATCACCATTTGCTATGTTGTATACACCTGATAAAAGATGATGGACCATCCCAGAAATGCATAGTGCCAATAAGCGTCAATTCAACTGCATTCCTGCTAGCTCTCTCCTTGTGGTGCCCATCCATTCTGCCCTTTATTTTCATTACTTTTTTAATAACTGGTAAAGAAATTTTCTGAAGCTTTCCTTTACATGTCTTCCATAGTGTATTGAAGTGTTTCCTTTTCATTTGTGGCAGACGTAGGCTAGGGTCACATTTCAAACATGAATTGCATTCACCGCATCCGGATCCGGATGCGGTGAACGCAATGCCGGGCACACACTTTTTTTTGAAAAAATGTGTGCCGAATACCGCTGTGCAGTAACCGGATGGCTCAGGATGTGTAATCCTGAGCCATCCGGCAACTGCATAGTTTGCGGATCCCGGCTATTGCTGGGATAAGCAAACTGTAGTTTGAGTAGTAAAGTGTTAAATCTACAAAGTAAAGTAATGTTTGAGTTCTCTAGGGGAGCTTAGACCCCCCTAGAGAATGGCCGGCCACTCCGGTGGGCTTCTAGTACACTTGCCCCCATTGCACGGGCTCCTCGGAGCTCCGTGCAAGTCCCCACACCTCCAGCCCCCCGAATTACTATACAGGGGTGCCTGCACCCCTCTTGTATAGTTATTCCTGTATGGGAGGAAAATGAATTATTAAAGTTTTGTTTGTAGCTCATATTTACGTGTCTTCTTCGGCAGTCTTGTGTAAAATCCATGGGCGGGGTTGTTTGCGGCAGCCTCCGCCCCCTCATTCCTTATGGCCGCCCCCTCAGTGCCTCATCCATTGATGTGAGGGCGGCCGCGTCATGAAAGGGTCGGGGCAAACCGCGGCACACCATGCGCCCCGCCCCTTTCATGACGCGGCCGCCCTCACATCAATGGATGAGGCACTGAGGGGGCGGCCATAAGGAATGAGGGGGCGGAGGCTGCCGCAAACAGCCCCGCCCATGGATTTTACACAAGACTGCCGAAGAAGACACGTAAATATGAGCTACAACCAAAACTTTAATAATTCATTTTCCCCCCATACAGGAATAACTATACAAGAGGGGTGCAGGCACCCCTGTATAGTAATTCGGGGGGCTGGAGGTGTGGGGACTTGCACGGAGCTCCGAGGAGCCCGTGCAATGGGGGCAAGTGTACTAGAAGCCCACCGGAGTGGCCGGCCGTTCTCTAGGGGGTCTAAGCTCCCGCTAGAGAACTCAAACATTACTTTACTTTGTAGATTTAACACTTTACTACTCATACTACAGTTTGCTTATCCCGGCAATAGCCGGGATCCGCAAACTATGCAGTTGCCGGATGGCTCAGGATTACACATCCTGAGCCATCCGGTTACTGCACAGCGGTACAGGGAAACGCTGCGAAAACTGCTGCCTGCATGATTTTTAACGCAGGCAGCAGTGCCGGATACGGCCACCGGATGGCTTGTGAAGCCATCCGGTGTTTTGCATTGGCTCCTATGAGGAGCGTTTCCTGGTCCGGTTTTGAGCTTTTTGAAAGCTCAAAACCGGATCAGGATTTAAAAAAAAAAAACGGGAATGTGACCCTGGCCATAGTGCATACAATTTACTTGTCTAGGAGTCCCACTTCTTATTAATGGGAATACATTTTTTTCTGAGGCCTTTCTCTATGTGTCTTCCAAGGTGCATTGGAGACTCTTCTTCTAATTTTTGGCAGCCCTTGCAAAGTCCATAGGGTTTTACAAGTCTAGGAAACCCGATCATTTAATAATGATAAAAATATTCTCTGAGGTCTGATATGACTTCCAGTGTGTATTGAAGTCACTCCTTTTAATTTTTGGCATCCCTTGCACATAGTGCATAGGTTTCAATAGTTTAGGAGTAATGGTAAAAAAAAGTCCTTCCTTCTAATATTTGGTAGCCCATACATATATTGCATAGGTTTTACCAGTCTAGGAGTCCCACTCCTTAATATTGGGAAAAAAATTCTGATGCCTTCATCTACATGTTTTCCAGGGTATATTGGAGTCCATTCTTCTAATACTTTCCACCGATACTCCATGTGTGGTGGAAAGCTACTGTTTGTGTACACGGCACAACTTAGGCTGGGGTCACACATAGAAGTCCGTTTTTGGAAGTGATTTTCATCACCAATCCGTTTTTTATAGGGTGCTTTTTGAGCCTCCTACACCCCTGAACGTTTTTGGACTTAGTCATTTTTTCATTAAAAACGCATGTGCGTTAACGCAAGTGCCTATATGTGCCATGTGTTAACGCATGCGTTTCCCATAGGGCCCCATGTTAAAATAACGCATGCGTTTTTTAACTGATGCCAAAAACGTTGCTAGCAACGTTTTTGGCTCAAAAACGGACAGAGCAATGTTTTGAGGTCCAGAAAACAACGGATAGGGTGTTTATTACATCCAATCCGTTTTTCTGTCAGTTTTTGGACTTAGAAAAAAAAAGACAAAAATGAAGCCAAAAACGGACCAAGGGCTTATGTGTGACCCCAGCCTTAGTAAGATACAAGCAAGCACTATTTAACTTTTGGAATTAAACATTTAATGGAATCGTTAGCAGACGCCATTTCTATTAGGAGAGCCTCTGATATGCCAAAACAGCAGAAACCCCCCACAAGTGACCCCATTTTACAAACTTCACTCCTCAATGAGTTCATCTAGGGGGATAGTGAGCTTATTGACACCATATAAGTGTCACAAAAATTCATACTATTGGCAGTGAAAAATAAATAACAGGCCTAACGGGAGTTCAACAAGAGTCCATCTGCGTCATTACAGTGAATTTTCAATTGAAAATTTTGTCTAAATCATGTTTTTTAGTGATTTCCACATAAGTCCAATGTAATTGCTCAGTGCAGAGAGCAGGTTAATTATGAGATGAACCTAACTGGAATATTTGGGATCCATGTAGCGCAAAGAGAAAGCTAAAGCCGTTCCCCCAAAGGAAACCAATCCAAAATATTGAAAGAAAGGAGATTTTATTGATGTCGACACGTTTCAGAGAGTGATTTCTCCTTCCTCACTACAAAATCACATACTACAAAATCAACAGCAGTTGAACAATTGGCTTTATTACTATTATTGCCATTCACCTAGTGGTACAAGTGATAAGACAACTTCATACCTCAGGTTATAGCAGTGCCAGATTTCTATATATATATATTTTTAAGGTTTGGTTGCTATCACACTAAAAATGCTTTTTCTTTTTTTAACAAAAAAAAGGTTTTCCGCATTTCTGAATTTTGATGGCTATAGTTTTTTTTCATATTTTCCAACAACAGAGTCTTGTGAAGACTTATTTTATTCAGAATAAATTGTTTTTATATTGGTACCATTTTAGGCCACATAACATTTGTTATCATGTTGTCTTCTGTATTTTGTGAGGCAGACTAAAGAAAAAACAGCAATTCGGGTTTTTTTTTGCCATTCATCTTGTTGTAAATGTGATAATACAGCTTAAGGCTGGGTTACACATAACGATGTGCCAGCGACCCGGCCAACGATCGGGATCGCTGGCACATCGCTATGTGATCGCTGGTGAGCTGTCAGACAGGCAGACTCACCAGCGATCACCCAGCGATGCGCCCGACAGCCGACGGTCGCTTGGATCATTCAGGGTCTCGGGCACGGACTCAGGATCGCTGGTCGTTGCCCCTGGCACACATGCCGATACATGCGTGACAGCGGCAGACCAGCGACCGAAAAATGGTCCAGGCCATTCCGCAATGATCAGCCATCAGCAACCTGATCGCTCGTCATTGCGGCATGTCACACGCAGTGATATCGTTACCAAAATCGCTACGTGCCTTTAATTCTTCAGGTAAGTAAAATTACAATGATACCACATTTAAACATTTTCTTTTAAAGTTTTGCCACTTTTACATTATAAAAACAATTTAATAGAAAAAAATATTTTTGCTTTGCTTTACTCTGCGAGCTATAGCTTTTTTTTTTATTTCTCTGCTGATGGTGCTGGCAGACAAGATGACATTTTCATCAATTCCAATTTTATCTACATGTGACTTTGTGATTGCATTTCATTTCACGTTTTTGGCAGTATGATAAATAAGCATAGATTTTTTGCTGAAATTTTTACTTAATTTATTTTTTTATATCTAATACATGGTGTATTGGAGTCCCTTTTTCTTAAAATTTTTGGCATTTCTTGCATTCTCTGCAAAGGCTTTGTGAGTTTCAGAGTCCTTCCTTCATATATTAAACAGGATGTGTCCAACCAGGTCACAAACACCACATATCTAGATAAGGTAGTAAAATGTTAAAATAAAATTACATTTACCAGTGACTACTGCAGGGTGTAGTTTTATTTTTCCCTCTACTACGGTATGTCCAGAGCTGCCATCAGGGCATGAATGCTGTGACTACTGTGAGGCGCCCCACGGTGATTAACAGGAGAGGGGGTGCAAGAGAAGAGGTGAGGGGGAAGGGCTCAATCTCTTTCAGGCCCTGCCCCCTCACCTCTTGTACTGGTCCCCTCTCCTGCCAATCACCTTTGAGCCCCACCCCCTCAACTCTTGATGAAGCAGAGGGAGCCAGCCTGGCTAAGACTGACATCTTCAGTGACGTCAGGCTTAGCCACGTTTGTACTGTGCACAGGGCTGCCACTAGGAGTTTCAGGGCCCCTTACTGGCAAAATTTTGGGGCCCCATGAGACTCCGCCCAGCCTCCACCCCAGCTCTAAATCTTCCCAGACTCTGCCTCCACCCGATTATATATAAACACAATTCACACAATTGAGACTGCAATCTAGACTGTTGGTAGCTGTATACACAATGGAAACTGCTGTGGGCCATATACACATTAAAGATCTCACGCTGTATATCTCGTATACACAGCACTATACTGTATATACAGGTCCACACTATATACATACAGTTTATAGACACCCTAATACAGCATGTAATGTGGACCTGTATGTGCAGTATAGTGCTGTGTACAGACAGACACAGATGGTGCAAGAGACACGGAGACAGACAGACACTAGACACACAGACACACATACAAACATGCATAATACTCACTACCACAGTCCCTGTGATGATGTCACATGGAGGTGAGGAGTCAGGGGTCCCAAGATCAGCTCAGAGAGGGATCAGGGACAGTATGAAGTTGATGGGAGGGCCCAGGATCTGCACCTGTTGATCCTAATTGGTCTGAGTGGGGCCCTACTTAAGGAAACAGCCCGTCCCCTGCACGTCCTTGGCCCCGTTCTCTGCACATCAGTGGCCCCACCCGCTGCTTGCTGCAGCTTACCGGGCCCCTCTGCTTCAGTGGGCCCCTGATTGGAATCAGGCCAGGCAGCCCATGATGGCGGCCCTGACTGTGCATGCACCTAATAGGCTGACGTGTGCAGTACAAACTGGAAGTCACTGCACAGCTCAGGTGATGGCAGGATTTGAAGGACAGAGCTGTTGCTGGTGGTAAATATGATGTCTGTGTGTGTGACTGTGTGTCTGTCCATGTGTCTGTCTGTGTGTGTGTCTGTTCTTTGGTCTGTTTCTGTGTCTGTCTGTGTGTCCGTCTGTCTCTACGCAGCACAATACTGTGTACACAGATCCACACTACATGCTGCATTGGCGTGTCTATATAGTGTATGTATATACTGTGGACCTGTATATACAGTATAGTGCTGTGTATAAAAGATATGCAGCCAGCAGTATCTAATGTGTATACAGTTGTCCGTCTCTAATATGCATACAGCCAGCAATCTCTAATGTGCATATGGCTGACAGTCTCTTAAGTGAATATGGCAAGCAGTCTCTAATGTGTATACAGCCAGCAGTTTCTAATATGCAAAGGGCTGACAGTGTGTAATGTGAATACGCCAAGCAGTTTCTAATGTGTGTACAGCTGTCAGTCTCTAATGTGCATACGGCTGGCAGTCTCTAATGGGTATACGTCCCACAGCAGTCTCCATTGTGTATACAGCCTGCAGCAGTCTCTATTGTTTATTCCCTATTGTGTGTACAGCCATCAACTGTCTCTGTGGCAGCCAGCAGCAGTCTTCATTGTGTATTCTCTATTGTGTATACAGCTATTGTGTATTCAGCCAGCAGTAGTATCTATTGTGTATTCTCTATTGTGTATACAGCCTGCAGCAGTCTTTATTGTGTATTCTCTATTGTATATATAGCTGTTGTATATTCAAGATTAACATGAAGTCATTAGATAAATCAACCCCTGGTGAACAATCTCACCCTTCAGGGTTATTTTGCACAATCTCCACAATTATAAATTGGAGGACAATTTGGAGGAAATTGTAATAAAACATTTTTTTTATCATACAATATCAAAAAGCTTTGTGCCAAAAGTGCAGATAAGAAAGGGGTTCCCCATACAATAACAATAAAAAGAGAACATTGCTGTTTACATACAGTTCTTATGGCTCCAATCCATTTTGAATAATGGTGAAGGATAATAATGCACATCAAGCAATGTATAGGATTATTGCACATAATATGATTACTATTGACTAGGGATGGGCGAATCCTAAACTACTCGGAATCGCTAGACTCTGACGAGTCTGAGTCCAGGACTCGCTACTCGTTGTGAGTCTATCGATTCCAATGTAAATTAATGGGGAACGAGTATTGCAGCGATTCCTCTGCAGAGGAAAAACCTGCAAATCCCCATGTTATTCTTTTAAAGCCAGCACCAAAAAAAAGGGTGAGGGGGGTGGGGGGGAGGGTGGAGAGGGGGGGGTGCACCGGACCGGCCGGCTCCTTACCCCTGCCTCTGCCGGCGCCGGCCGCAGACTCGCTCCCCGAGTCTCTGCTTCTGTTTCCGGAGATTCCCGAACGGTGACAGAAGCAGTGACTAAATTAACTTCCGTCACCGCTCGGGAATCTCCGTAGGCAGAGCGATTCGGGCTGACAGCAGGGTTCAGCTCAGGTCAGTTCTCAGCTCTGCTACATCCCTGTCTGTCTATGTACAGGGATGTAGTAGAGCTGAGATTACGTTTTGGACTACGTCGGACGGAAGAGGATTTTTAAATAAAGATGGAGTCCCTAATTGTCTTCTGTTTTATTTCTAATAAAATTATTTTTCTGGCCCTAAGCCCGAAATTTATGGCGGTCATGCCAATATTAGACATGACCGCCATGAATTTCCAGTAATCAATATAAAAAATCACAACACAGAGAAAAATAATGTTATTAGAAATAAAACAGAAGACAATTAGGGACTCCATCTTTTTTAAAAAATCCTCTTCCGTCCGATGTAGTTTAAAACGTAATCTCAGCTCTGCTACATCCCTGTGCATAGACAGACAGGGATGTAGCAGAGCTGAGAACTGACTAAACAGTCAGGGTTCAGCTCAGGTCATTATGACCTGAGCTGAACCCTGCTGTCAGCCAGACTCGCTCTGCCTACGGAGATTCCCGAGCGGTGACGGAAGTTAATTTATTCACTGCTTCTGTCACCGTTCGGGAATCTCCGGAAACAGAAGCAGAGACTTGGGGAGCGAGTCTGCGGCCGGCTCCCGGCGGAGGCAGGGGTAAGTAGCCGGCCGGTCCGGCACACTCACCCTCCTCTCCACCCTACCACCCACCCCTGGTCAGGACTCAGTGGGGGAAGCGGCAGTGAGCAAATTTCACCGCTGGCTTCCCCGCCTGAGTCCTGAGTCCCTGCACCTGCTCCCCCCGCCCGTTCCTAACTTAGGATCGGGTGGGGAGGCTGCGGGGGGGACGGAGGGATGGTGGACTCGCTATTGTGCGAGTAATAGCTTGGAAACTCGCAGAGTACCGAGTCCTGCGATTCCACTATTACTCACAGAGTAACGAGTCCTAGCGAGTAGATTCGCCCATCTCCAGAAGATCTGACCGGAAGAAGCGGTACAGCACCGCGAAACGGCCTGTCGTCACTCCTCCACACTCCCTCCCCTACAGCAGCCATGTCGTGCCTACACTTGGGCAAATAACAGATTGAAGGTTTCAACATGGTGAATGCCGCTCATTTTTTCTTAAAGAATTGGCACTATTATTGTATTACACTGTATTTGGATATTGCTCTATGAGTAAAAAGGTGGCACTCTAGTGCTGTTGAATGGTATGGGTTAGATATAGAGCTGGTATATGGTATCTCCCATGTATATACATGACAATTCACAACAGTGTATTGTGCCAATTGTAATCATTGTATGTGCAATAGTCCTGTACATATTTTGATGTGCATTATTATCCTTTACCATTATTCAAAATGGATTGGAGCCGTAAGAATTGTATGTAAACAGCAATGTTCTCTTTTTAGTGTTATTGCATGGGGAACCCCCTTTCATATCTGCACAGTTGTCACAAAGCTTTTTGATATTGTATAATAAAAAAATTTATTAATTGCAATTTACTCCAAGCTGTCCTCCAATTTATAATTGTATATTTAGCCTGAAGCAGTCTCAATTGTGTGTGTGCATGTACAGTATGTATATATATACAGTCATATGAAAAAGTTTGGGCACCCCTCTTAATCTTACTCATTTTTTTTGTTTAAAATTGTTTTTTTTTGCAACAGCTATTTCAGTGTGATATATGTAATAACTGGTGGACACAGTAATATTTCAGGTTTGAAATGAGGTTTATTGCACTAACCAAAAATGTGAAATATGCATTATTTAAAAATTTGACAGGTGCAAAAGTATGGGCACCCTTCTGATTTTCATGATTTGAATACTCCTAACTAATTTTTACTGACTTACTGAAGCACTAAATTGGTTTGGTAACCTCATTGAGCTTTGTACTTCATAGCCCGGTGTATCCAATCATGAGAAAAGCTATTTCAGGTGTCCACTTGCAAGCTGTTCTCCTATTTGCTTCTTCTCTGAGGAGTGGCATTATGGGCTCCTCAAAACAGCTCTCAAATGATCTGAAAAAAAAGATTGTTCAACATAGTTGTTCAGGGGAAGGATACAAAAAGTTGTCTCAGAGATTTAACCTGTCAGTTTTCACTGTGAGGAACATAGTAAGGAAATGGGAGACCACAGGGACAGTTCTTATAAAGGCCAGAAGTGGCAGGCCAACAAAAATATCAGAAAGGCAGAGAAGAAGAATGGTGAGAACAGTCAAGAACAATCCACAGACCACCTCCAAAGACCTGCAGCATCATCTTGCTGCAGATGGTGTCACTGTGCATCGGTCAACAATACAGCGCACACTGCTCAAGGAGAAGCTGTATGGGAGATTGATGCGAAAGAAGCCGTTTCTGCATGCACGCCACAAGCAGAGTCGCCTGAGGTATGCAAAAGCACATTTGGACAAGCGAGTTTCATTTTGGAAGAAGGTCCTGTGGACTGATGAAACAAAGATTGAGTTGTTTGGTCATACAACAAGGCGTTATGCATGGCGCCACAAAAACACAGCATTCCAAGAAAAACACTTGCAACACAGTGTCAAATTTGGGGGAGGGTCCATCATGCTTTGGGGCTGTGTGGCCAATGACGGCAGCGGGAATCTTGTTAAAGTTGAGGGTCGCATAGATTCCACTCAGTATCAGCAGATTCTTGAGAATAATGTTCAAGAATCAGTGTCAAAGTTGAAGTTACGCCGGGGATGGATCTTTCAGCAAGACAATGATCCTAAACACTGCTCCAAATCTACTCAGGCATTCACGCAGAGGAACAATTACAATGTTCTGGAATGGCCATCCCAGTCCCCAGACCTGAATATCATTGAACATCTGTGGGATGTTTTGAAGAGGGCTGTCCATGCTCAGCGACCATCAAACTTAACTGAACTGGAATTGTTTTGTAAAGAGGAATGGTCAAAAATACTTTCATCCAGGATCCAGGAACTCATTTACAGCTACAGGAAGCGACTAGAGGCTGTTATTTTTGCAAAAGGTGGATCTACTAAATATTAATGTCACTTTTCTGTTGAGGTGCCCATACTTTTGCACCTGTCAAATTTTGAAATAATGCATATTTCACATTTTCGGTTAGTACAATAAATCTCATATCAATCCTGAAATATTACTGTGTCCATCAGTTATTACATATATCACACTGAAATAGCTGTTGCAAAAAAACAATTTTATACAAAACAAAAATGAGTAAGATTAAGAGGGGTGCCCAAACTTTTTCATATGACTGTATATATATATATATATACAGTTGTGCTCAAAAGTTTACCTACCCCGGCAGATATTTTGCTTTTCGGCCATTTTTCAGACAATTTGAATGTTAGCAAGAAAACCTTTTTTCATTTATAGTTAGAGGCTGGGTGAAGCAATTTATTGTCAAATACTGTGTTTTCTCTTTTTGCATCATAATGACAACCAAAAACATCCAAATGACCCTGATCAAACTTTCACACCCTTTTGATTTTTACCTGATAACAGAAGTTGGCACAAATGGGTTTGAATGGATAATAAAGGTAACATCCTCACCTGTGACCTGTTTGCTTGTAATCAGTGTGTGCATAAAAGCTGAGTGAGTTTCTTGAATCCAGACTCTTGCAACTTTCATCCAGCCACTGATGTTTCTGGATTATGAGTCATGGAGAAAGCAAATGAATTGTAAACAGATCTACGGGAAAAGATTGTTGAACAGTTAAAAACGGGAAAGGGATACAAAAAGAAATCCAAGGAATTGATAATGCAAGTCAGCAGTGTTCAAACTGTGATTAACAAATGAAAAATCAGGGGCTCTGTAAAAACCAAACCACAATCAGGTAGACCAACAAAAATTTCGGCCACGACTGCCAGGAAAATTGTTCGGTATGCAAAAAACCCCACCACAAATAACATTAGCTGAAATACAGGACTCACTGAAACTAGCAGTGTGGCTGCTTCAAGATGCACAGTAAGGAGGTACTTGAAGAAAAATGGACTATATGGTCGAGTCACCAGAAGAAAGGCATTACTGCCAAATGGCATAAATTATCTCGCATACAATACACCAAACAGCACAGAAATAAGCCTCCAAACTTCTGGACCAAGGTCATTTTGAGTGATGAGACCAAAATTGATCTTTTTGGCTACAAACATAAATGTTACATTTAGAGAGGTGTCAACAAGGCCTATGATGAAAGGAACACCATTTCTGCTGTAAAGCATGGAGGTGAATCGCTGATGAAGTGGGGTTGTGTGAGCTACAAAGGCACAGGAAATTTGGTCAAAGCTGAAGGAAAGATGAATGCAGCTTGTTATCAGCATATATCAGAGGCAGATTTGCACTCATCAGCCTGGAAGCTGCTCATGGAATGTACTTGGATGTTCCAACATAACAATGATCCAAAACACTAGGCTAAGTCGACCTGTCATTAACTACAGCAGAACAAAGTGAAGGTTCTGTCATGGCCATCTCAGTCTCCTGACCTCAATATCATTGAGCCCTTATGGGGAGAACTCAAGTGCACAGTTCATGCAAGTAAGCCCAGGAATTTACAAGAACTGGCGGTATGTTAACTTTTGATCAGGGTCATTTGGATGTTTTTGGTTGTTACTATGATTTAAAAGAGAAGAAAGTAGTTTCGCAATAAATGGCTTCACCCGACCTTTAACTATGAGTGGAAAAAAAGTTTTTTGGGTGGAGGCGGAGCCATGGTGGGAGCGAAGCTGAGGTGGAGGTTTGGCGGAGTCTCAGGGGCCCCAATATTTTGCCAGTGAGGGGCCCTGAAATCCCTAGTGGCATCCCTGACTATGTCATCTGTTTTAGTCATAGGCGATGGGGAGATATTATTATTCTTATTTATTATTATAGCACCATTTATTCCATGGCGCTTTACATGTGAAAAAGGGGCATACACAGAAAGGTACAACAAACATGAGCAATACAAGACACGCATAAGTACAGGAGGAGAGAGGACCCTGCCCGCGAGGACTCAGTGTCTACAAGGTATGAATGAGGATATACTAGTAGAGGGTAGGGCTGGTTGTGCGGCGGTTTGGTGGACTGAGGATCACTGCAGGTTGTAGGCTTGTGGGAATAAGTGGATCTTCAGATTCCTTTTGAAGGTTTCCACGGTGGACGAGAGTCTGATATGTTGGGGCAAAGAATTTTACAGAGTATGGGGGAAGCACGGGAAAAATCTTGTATGCGGTTGTGGGAAGAAGAGATAAGAGGGGAGTAGAGAAGGAGCTATTGAGAGGATCGCAGGTTACATGTAGGTAAGTACTGGAAGACCATGGCACAGATGTATGGAGGGGACAGATGAGAGACGGCCGGCTGTTAGGGCTATATTCACACGTTGCATTTTTGCTGCATATTTTTGTTTCGTTTTATGCAAATTAAAAGCTGATTTTACAGTACCAGCAAAAGTTAGGTGATTTCATACATCTAATGCACAGAGTTTTGTCGACATTAAAAGCAATGAAAAAGTGCAAAACCATGGCAAAAATGCTATCTGTGTATACAGTCTAAGCACTGAAGTGGGTATTTTTTCCCTATTTTAATTTGACCTTATATATAAGTCATTATACAGGAAAGAATATTTCCTAACATTTTTTACTGCAAAATCCATCTTATCTTCAGTTTTTTATATTTTATTGCCAGTCTGTAAAAGTGATGCAAAACTCTGATAATGTTGTTCTCAGCTGCAACTTGAGGGTCAGAGATACATCCAGGTGGTAGGCTGCCTTCATCAGGTGTCTAGGCCACCAGGTTTTACACTATGAATGGCGCCTTGTCCCTCTTATCTTATTTTCCTTGACTAAAAGCAAGACCTGCAAAGGTAACCTGGATCTAAAAGATTGCATTGATAGAAGAAAGCAATGCCCCCCCACACACCATATTACCACCAGAAATGTGGCTTCATGGATGCAAGGATTACTAGGATTGGCAGGACACCCAATTGAATCACTCCAATTATTAAAGGGAATATTACAAGCAGAAGGAATGGAATTTGTTGTTTCATGAAATTTGTTAGCAACTATGAGAAAACTTAGTTGATATAGTTCCATATAGTTTAGTAAGTAGAGATACTGGGAAATCCCAGTGGAGCTCAGCAGCTCTATATATAGTACATACAATAAATAGGAGAAAAATTAGAGCAAGTTGCTACAATATTTTGCATATAAAAACTTGATTTATTAAAGTACTAGAGACATAATATATACTAAATTACAAAAGACAAAAGATGCCACTATTACAAATGCACTAGCACCAAGGTACAGTGGAAATATCATACAATAGGATTGACAATCAATGCAAACCATAGGTAAAATAAACCCTTGTTTAGGGAATCACAAAAATGCCAATAAATCATCACAAAGTTGTATACAGGCTGTACTGTGAAATGCCACCCCCATATGGTTGCTGCTCAACTAGTGAGCTGACCAGTCCATAACTGTTAGAGGTCCAGATCCATACCAATAGTGCGTATAGTGCAGGGAGGAGGGAACCCCCTTAGTACCAGACTCCTGACGTACGTTTCGCTTAGTTTTCTTGCTTGTTATCACGATTGCTTCATCAAGAGGAGTACCGCCGGTTGTAAACTCGCAGCTTATATCCCTAGTCAGCATGGTCACATGCTTTTACCCAGCCAGTGGAATCGCATATTGCGGCGCATGCGTACTCGCCGCGGTCGGCGACTCGCATCGCTTCCGGCGCGACACGCAGCCCATTCACTCGCGCCGGAAAAGGTATCCCGGCAACGAGTAAACAAACCGCGCTGAGTCGCGCCTCAGCGATGGAGGTCCGACCCGGAAGAGAAGGCATGCGCACACGATCCACCAGCACTGAACTATAACATGGAGAAGGGCCCCACACTTAAACAATGTAGCGAGCATAAACAAAAGAAGCATGCTCAGGATGCTGTGGTGGTCCATTCTCCAAGAAGAAATGATGATGTTGTAGTATGCGACACAGGTTGAGGGATACAGCTGCCGGCAAAGAAGAATAACAAAGACTTTAAAATCACAATAACCACATTACAAAACACATATAAACATGTACAAAAGGGGAAAAGAGAGGGGAAAGGGAACAATAAAAAACTCCCATTTCAAATGAACAAGGAGTCATGGTGATGGTCCAAAATGCAGACTATATAGATTTGCGAGTATATATTATATATACATAGAACCCTACAAAAAGGGGGCGAAACTGGTTGTTTCATTAAGGCCTTTAGGGACTACCGTATCCAGTGTGATAATCCACTTTAATTCCCGTTGGGCTAATAGTCTCTGAAGATTACCCCCCCGAATGCCTCCATGAATTTGATCTATCCCCTTTGCTTTCAATGAACTAGGGTTACAGTCATGATGGTAATAAAAATGGCGAGGTAAAGTCTTCAGGGAGGGAACATCTTTTTCTTCAATCTTTTTGGCTGCACCAATCTCCCTTACATGCTCCCTAATTCTAACCCTCAGTTCCCTGGTCGTGAGTCCCACATATATCCTGCCACAGCCACAGGTCAAATAATATATGACATGTGTGCTGCTGCAAGAGATATGCTGATTGATTTTATATGTTCTCAGGCCATCACTGGAGGTGAATTCTGAGCTGCGACAGAGATTGGGGCATGTAGCACAATCGCCGCACGGGAAGAACCCACTCCGAGGGGGGCCCACTCCGAAAATCCTCGGTGTTTTGGCTATGTAGTGACTATGCACCAGTATATCCTTTAAGTTAGAGGATCGCCTGGATGTCATTAGAGGATTCTCCGAAAGGGCATCACTCAGAGCGGGCTCAGATTGCAACACCGGCCAGTGTCTTTTTAGTATTCGCCTCATGGTCTCCCATTCATGATTATAGGTCGAGATGTACCTGGTCTCCCCAAACGCTCCATCCAGCCTCTTATTCTTTTCAGAAGAGAGGAGGAGAGCATCACGTTTAGTATACTTGGCCCTTAAGTAGCCTTTCTTGATGGCTCTGTGGCTATACCCTCTCTGCCTAAATCTTTCACTTAAATCCGTTGATTGCCTTTCAAAGTTTGCCTCAGTGGAGCAGATTCGCCTCATCCTCAGAAATTGTCCAACCGGGATTGCTTTAATAGTAGACTGAGTGTGGGCAGACGAGGCGTGCAGTAAAGCGTTTACAGATGTCTCTTTCCTGAAGACATCCGTCTGCACCAACCCCCGCCTACCCACCTCAATCTTGATATCAAGAAAATCAATGCATGTTTTGCTATATTTATATGTGAGCTTGATATTTAACTCATTCCGATTTAGTAATTCCATGAAAGAGTAGAGCTGCTCCGTCGTACCCTGCCACACAATCATAATGTCGTCAATATAACGCATCCAGCACTGCACATGAGACACGGCCTGCACGCCCCCGAACACACCACGCTCCCAGTTACCCAGGAACAGGTTTGCATACGAAGGCGCACAGGCCGCGCCCATGGCAGTGCCGCGCTGCTGTAAGTAAAAACGATCTTTAAAGGTGAAAAAATTGTGCGACAGGATAAAACGGAGCAGCTCTATTATCAGCTCACATAAATGGGCATCCCGGTTGGATTCTCCGAGGAAGAGGCGAACCGCCTCCACACCTGCATCATGATCAATGCAGGTGTAGAGGGACTCCACGTCGGCTGTAACCAAATACATATCAGACTCCACAAAGATCCCGTCAATCCTTGCCAGAGCGTCAGTTGTGTCCCGTATATAGGATGGAAGGGTCTCGACAAGTGGTTTTAAATAAAAATCAATAAAGCGACAAACTGGATCGCATAGACCCTCCATCCCAGACACTATAGGACGCCCTGGAGGATTGACGGGATCCTTGTGAATCTTTGGAAGCAAGTAAAAAGTCGGCACTTTTGGGAACTTCACCAAGAGACCATCAAGTACTTTTTTAGTGCTGATCCCCTCCTCAAATGCCAAGGTCAGAATCCTGGTCAGATCTTCAGAAAAGGACCAGACAGGATTGGAATCAAGTTTAGCATATACATTCCTATCCCTAAGCTGTTTTAGGGCTTCCTTTTCGTACATGGCGCATGGCCAAATAACCACGTTTCCTCCTTTGTCAGCCGCCTTTATCACTATGTCTTCCAGGGATTTTAATTCAGCAACAGCATTGCGCTGCTGATGCGTAAGATTATCAAAAGACCTTCTTGTTGGAATTTTTTTGAAATCCTCAGCGACCAATTTGGTAAAAATGTCAATCGCAGGGCAGGCTGACAAAGGAGGAAACTTCTTAGATCTAGGCAAAATGTTAGAAGGGAACCTACCGGAGGTGTCAGGAGGTTCCTCATTCTCCAACTCCTCCAAATCCCAGAGGGCTCTTTGTTCATTTTCTCTCTCAGTCTCTTGAGCAGTCCTATAATGATATTTCCTTAATAGCAATTTTCGCGAAAACAAATGGAGGTCCTTCAGGGCTGTAAAATAATTAAAAGAATTAACAGGTACAAAAGTCAAGCCCTTAGAAAGGACCTCAATCTGTGTTGCTGTGAGGACATGCTCAGAGAGATTTATAACTTGAAGAGATGTATCATTATTACCTTTTACCTTTCTGGGTTTGAAGGGGTTGAGAGACTGTTATCTGGTAACTATCTGACGTTCGTCTCCCAGCTGCTGACCCGAGGTTCCTGCTCCTTCTTCTCCAGATTCCCCATCCTGAGTTTCATCCCCCGATGTTAAGGATACCAGAGAGGGAGTTCTGGGAATAATAGGATCAGGTATACCAGGTTGATCGGGTTTGGGTGCTGGTGGAAGATTCCTTGGTTTCCCTCTTTTATTCTTCCATTTATAGACTCTCTGATGCTGATAGTCACCAAGATCTCGATGAAACTTTTTTAATTTAGCTTCCTTGATCTCCTTCTCACATTTACTGATCTCGTTCTCTATCTCCAACTCAAATTTGGCCAGAGCCTCCTTGGATAGGCCCTCTCTGATCGTCACCTGCAATTCGTCCATTTCTTGCTCTAATACGGAGATACTGGCCTTATTGTCAGCTGACAATAGCCCAATAAAACCGTCTGAGCATATATTAGCCAGGGCTTCCCATTGGTTCTTAAATGTTTCATTGCTAATTGGATACGCAGGAAAAACCTGTATTCTCAGACCTCTTGGAATCATGCCTTTCTGGGAATATCGTTCCAGGAAGGCATGATTCCACCAAAGCCTCGTCCTCCTCTTCATAAGATCCTTGTATCTCACAATCTTGTCTTTTAGACCACCATCATTCACAGCCTTATCCACTTTGTCACCTTTCTCTTTAAAGGTCTCATCAAGCTCCAGGAGCCACGTGCGATCACGGGTCCTGTAATCCATGTAAACCAATGGACACACTGTGAAAAACACAGAAAAATACAGTTGATATAGTTCCATATAGTTTAGTAAGTAGAGATACTGGGAAATCCCAGTGGAGCTCAGCAGCTCTATATATGGTACATACAATAAATAGGAGAAAAATTAGAGCAAGTTGCTACAATATTTTGCATATAAAAACTTGATTTATTAAAGTACTAGAGACATAATATATACTAAATTACAAAAGACAAAAGATGCCACTATTACAAATGCACTAGCACCAAGGTACAGTGGAAATATCATACAATAGGATTGACAATCAATGCAAACCATAGGTAAAATAAACCCTTGTTTAGGGAATCACAGAAATGCCAATAAATCATCACAAAGTTGTATACAGGCTGTACTGTGAAATGCCACCCCCATATGGTTGCTGCTCAACTAGTGAGCTGACCAGTCCATAACTGTTAGAGGTCCAGATCCATACCAATAGTGCGTATAGTGCAGGGAGGAGGGAACCCCCTTAGTACCAGACTCCTGACGTACGTTTCGCTTAGTTTTCTTGCTTGTTATCACGATTGCTTCATCAAGAGGAGTACCGCCGGTTGTAAACTCGCAGCTTATATCCCTAGTCAGCATGGTCACATGCTTTTACCCAGCCAGTGGAATCGCATATTGCGGCGCATGCGTACTCGCCGCGGTCGGCGACTCGCATCGCTTCCGGCGCGACACGCAGCCCATTCACTCGTGCCGGAAAAGGTATCCCGGCAACGAGTAAACAAACCGCGCTGAGTCGCGCCTCAGCGATGGAGGTCCGACCCGGAAGAGAAGGCATGCGCACACGATCCACCAGCACTGAACTATAACATGGAGAAGGGCCCCACACTTAAACAATGTAGCGAGCATAAACAAAAGAAGCATGCTCAGGATGCTGTGGTGGTCCATTCTCCAAGAAGAAATGATGATGTTGTAGTATGCGACACAGGTTGAGGGATACAGCTGCCGGCAAAGAAGAATAGGTGCAGGTGACGATCAGAGAGGGCCTATCCAAGGAGGCTCTGGCCAAATTTGAGTTGGAGATAGAGAACGAGATCAGTAAATGTGAGAAGGAGATCAAGGAAGCTAAATTAAAAAAGTTTCATCGAGATCTTGGTGACTATCAGCATCAGAGAGTCTATAAATGGAAGAATAAAAGAGGGAAACCAAGGAATCTTCCACCAGCACCCAAACCCGATCAACCTGGTATACCTGATCCTATTATTCCCAGAACTCCCTCTCTGGTATCCTTAACATCGGGGGATGAAACTCAGGATGGGGAATCTGGAGAAGAAGGAGCAGGAACCTCGGGTCAGCAGCTGGGAGACGAACGTCAGATAGTTACCAGATAACAGTCTCTAAACCCCTTCAAACCCAGAAAGGTAAATGGTAATAATGATACATCTCTTCAAGTTATAAATCTCTCTGAGCATGTCCTCACAGCAACACAGATTGAGGTCCTTTCTAAGGGCTTGACTTTTGTACCTGTTAATTCTTTTAATTATTTTACAGCCCTGAAGGACCTCCATTTGTTTTCGCGAAAATTGCTATTAAGGAAATATCATTATAGGACTGCTCAAGAGACTGAAGAGAGAAATGAACAAAGAGCCCTCTGGGATTTGGAGGAGTTGGAGAATGAGGAACCTCCTGACACCTCCGGTAGGTTCCCTTCTAACATTTTGCCTAGATCTAAGAAGTTTCCTCCTTTGTCAGCCTGCCCTGCGATTGACATTTTTACCAAATTGGTCGCTGAGGATTTCAAAAAAATTCCAACAAGAAGGTCTTTTGATAATCTTACGCATCAGCAGCGCAATGCTGTTGCTGAATTGAAATCCCTGGAAGACATAGTGATAAAGGCGGCTGACAAAGGAGGAAACGTGGTTATTTGGCCATGCGCCATGTACGAAAAGGAAGCCCTAAAACAGCTTAGGGATAGGAATGTATATGCTAAACTTGATTCCAATCCTGTCTGGTCCTTTTCTGAAGATCTGACCAGGATTCTGACCTTGGCATTTGAGGAGGGGATCATCACTAAAAAAGTACTTGATGGTCTCTTGGTGAAGTTCCCAAAAGTGCCGACTTTTTACTTGCTTCCAAAGATTCACAAGGATCCCGTCAATCCTCCAGGGCGTCCTATAGTGTCTGGGATGGAGGGTCTATGCGATCCAGTTTGTCGCTTTATTGATTTTTATTTAAAACCACTTGTCGAGACCCTTCCATCCTATATACGGGACACAACTGACGCTCTGGCAAGGATTGACGGGATCTTTGTGGAGTCTGATATGTATTTGGTTACAGCCGACGTGGAGTCCCTCTACACCTGCATTGATCATGATGCAGGTGTGGAGGCGGTTCGCCTCTTCCTCGGAGAATCCAACCGGGATGCCCATTTATGTGAGCTGATAATAGAGCTGCTCCGTTTTATCCTGTCGCACAATTTTTTCACCTTTAAAGATCGTTTTTACTTACAGCAGCGCGGCACTGCCATGGGCGCGGCCTGTGCGCCTTCGTATGCAAACCTGTTCCTGGGTAACTGGGAGCGTGGTGTGTTCGGGGGCGTGCAGGCCGTGTCTCATGTGCAGTGCTGGATGCGTTATATTGACGACATTATGATTGTGTGGCAGGGTACGACGGAGCAGCTCTACTCTTTCATGGAATTACTAAATCGGAATGAGTTAAATATCAAGCTCACATATAAATATAGCAAAACATGCATTGATTTTCTTGATATCAAGATTGAGGTGGGTAGGCGGGGGTTGGTGCAGACGGATGTCTTCAGGAAAGAGACATCTGTAAACGCTTTACTGCACGCCTCGTCTGCCCACACTCAGTCTACTATTAAAGCAATCCCGGTTGGACAATTTCTGAGGATGAGGCGAATCTGCTCCACTGAGGCAAACTTTGAAAGGCAATCAACGGATTTAAGTGAAAGATTTAGGCAGAGAGGGTATAGCCACAGAGCCATCAAGAAAGGCTACTTAAGGGCCAAGTATACTAAACGTGATGCTCTCCTCCTCTCTTCTGAAAAGAATAAGAGGCTGGATGGAGCGTTTGGGGAGACCAGGTACATCTCGACCTATAATCATGAATGGGAGACCATGAGGCGAATACTAAAAAGACACTGGCCGGTGTTGCAATCTGAGCCCGCTCTGAGTGATGCCCTTTCGGAGAATCCTCTAATGACATCCAGGCGATCCTCTAACTTAAAGGATATACTGGTGCATAGTCACTACATAGCCAAAACACCGAGGATTTTCGGAGTGGGCCCCCCTCGGAGTGGGTTCTTCCCGTGCGGCGATTGTGCTACATGCCCCAATCTCTGTCGCAGCTCAGAATTCACCTCCAGTGATGGCCTGAGAACATATAAAATCAATCAGCATATCTCTTGCAGCAGCACACATGTCATATATTATTTGACCTGTGGCTGTGGCAGGATATATGTGGGACTCACGACCAGGGAACTGAGGGTTAGAATTAGGGAGCATGTAAGGGAGATTGGTGCAGCCAAAAAGATTGAAGAAAAAGATGTTCCCTCCCTGAAGACTTTACCTCGCCATTTTTATTACCATCATGACTGTAACCCTAGTTCATTGAAAGCAAAGGGGATAGATCAAATTCATGGAGGCATTCGGGGGGGTAATCTTCAGAGACTATTAGCCCAACGGGAATTAAAGTGGATTATCACACTGGATACGGTAGTCCCTAAAGGCCTTAATGAAACAACCAGTTTCGCCCCCTTTTTGTAGGGTTCTATGTATATATAATATATACTCGCAAATCTATATAGTCTGCATTTTGGACCATCACCATGACTCCTTGTTCATTTGAAATGGGAGTTTTTTATTGTTCCCTTTCCCCTCTCTTTTCCCCTTTTGTACATGTTTATATGTGTTTTGTAATGTGGTTATTGTGATTTTAAAGTCTTTGTTATTCTTCTTTGCCGGCAGCTGTATCCCTCAACCTGTGTCGCATACTACAACATCATCATTTCTTCTTGGAGAATGGACCACCACAGCATCCTGAGCATGCTTCTTTTGTTTATGCTCGCTACATTGTTTAAGTGTGGGGCCCTTCTCCATGTTATAGTTCAGTGCTGGTGGATCGTGTGCGCATGCCTTCTCTTCCGGGTCGGACCTCCATCGCTGAGGCGCGACTCAGCGCGGTTTGTTTACTCGTTGCCGGGATACCTTTTCCGGCGCGAGTGAATGGGCTGCGTGTCGCGCCGGAAGCGATGCGAGTCGCCGACCGCGGCGAGTACGCATGCGCCGCAATATGCGATTCCACTGGCTGGGTAAAAGCATGTGACCATGCTGACTAGGGATATAAGCTGCGAGTTTACAACCGGCGGTACTCCTCTTGATGAAGCAATCGTGATAACAAGCAAGAAAACTAAGCGAAACGTACGTCAGGAGTCTGGTACTAAGGGGGTTCCCTCCTCCCTGCACTATACGCACTATTGGTATGGATCTGGACCTCTAACAGTTATGGACTGGTCAGCTCACTAGTTGAGCAGCAACCATATGGGGGTGGCATTTCACAGTACAGCCTGTATACAACTTTGTGATGATTTATTGGCATTTCTGTGATTCCCTAAACAAGGGTTTATTTTACCTATGGTTTGCATTGATTGTCAATCCTATTGTATGATATTTCCACTGTACCTTGGTGCTAGTGCATTTGTAATAGTGGCATCTTTTGTCTTTTGTAATTTAGTATATATTATGTCTCTAGTACTTTAATAAATCAAGTTTTTATATGCAAAATATTGTAGCAACTTGCTCTAATTTTTCTCCTATTTATTGTATGAGAAAACTTAGCATATAAAGAACACCATCTTATATATAAAGCTGAATGTGTGTATGTGTGTGTGTATATGTGTGTGTATATCCGGGATTGGCATCTACACCGTCGCAACTACACCCACAAAATTTTGCACAGTCACACGTCTGGACCTCGAGAGCATCATAAGCTATGTTGTGAGGTGAAATTTTAACCCTGCGCGTTCCAGTTCACCAAACAATTTTGCCCCTATCTACATAATGGGGAAAACGTGAATGGAAAAGTGTTGGAGGAAAATCGACAGCTGTCAGCTATAGCCACAAAATTTTGCACAGTCACACGTCTGGACCCCGGGAGCATCATAGGCTATGTTGTGAGGCGAAATTTTAGCCCCGCGCATTCCAATTCACCAAACAATTTTGCCCCTATCTACATAATGGGGAAAAAGTGACAGTTACCAGTTGACAGTTGTGATGAGAGGGGCTTAATGACAGCACCAAAGACTAACAGCACATACCAGCATATAGTCACTAAGGTGGGGCCCCAACATGAGATATTCACCACGCACGGGGGACATGTATACACACCACACGCACACAAAGAGTAAGAGCAAGTGTATAGTCGCTAAGGTGCAGCCCCAACATTGGATACTCACCACACACCCGAACAAACACACACACACCACAAAGAGACACAAACAACACAGAGACACACACACCCCCAAGGGGACACACACACACCCTACAGCGACACATGCATTCACCCCACAGGGACACACACACCACAAAGAGACACACACAACACAGACACACACACCACACACACCCCCTTCCCACAGGGACACACACACACACAACAAAGAGACACAGAGACACACACACCCCACACAGACACCCCCCCCCACAGGGACACACACACATACACACCCTATAGGGACACATGCACTCACCCCACAGGGACACACACACCACAAAGAGACACACACACCACACAGACCCCCCCACAGGGACACACACACATAGCCACCCTATAGGGACACATGCACTCACCCCACAGGAACGCACACACACCACAAAGAGACACACACACTACACAGACCCCCCCACAGGGACATACACACCCTATAGGGACATATGCACTCACCTCACAGGGACACACACACACACCACAAAAAGACACACACAACACAGAGACACAGACACCCCCCCACAGGGACACACACATACACACCCTATAGGGACACATGCACTCACCCCACAGGGACACACACATACACACACCCCTGAGACACGCACACCACACAGACAGACACAGATGTGCACAAATCACCTCACACAACTCGCCTCATACGTGTGCTATCTTTAATTTCCAAACATAAACATCTGATTAAAAACAGCCAATGTGCAGCACATGTACCATATAGGGAATTAAGGCAGATGTCAGTCACATGAGCTGTCTATTATGTGTATGTGTGAGGGAACATATACTGCCCGGCCAGGGGGAGGGTTTACTGTTGGCTGGAGATTTATTAGGCTGCCTATAGCAATCAATCACAACTCAGCTTCTATTTTCTTACAGGTGATTAATATGAGATATTCAAATTCTATTTTGTTATAGCTAACATCAGTTATTTATTAACCCGGGCGTAGCCGGGTACTACAGCTAGTTACTATATAAAGGCTGCAAGATTTTAAAGGACACAATCATTATTTTGTCATTCAAGAATTTGTTATTCTAATGTGTTATGTGTTATATATCTAATCTGGCGAGAATATTTTAACATTGATTACAATGACCTTTCTGTATTGCTCTTGTATAGTAAGTATTTTTACAGCAAAACCACATAAATATGTCAGTAAAAATAGCCGACTAGATGCTGTGAGATAAGCCTCCCTTATTTGTTTCTTATGCTTGCTGATAACCTGTTTGTTAGGCTCACAAATGTTATTCAGATTTTAAAAAAAAATATTTATATAGCATTGTATTATGTTTATAAAGTGCACCATTTACTTGTGTCATCTTAGGCCGGCTTCACACCATGATTGTTGGGATCCGATTTGGGATCGGATGGCAGTGATTTGCCATCCGATTTTGTGCTGTCTTGGATCCGGCAGATTTAGTTTTTTTTGCCCCAGACACAGTATCGGAGTTTGCAGCATTTTTTGGGTCCGGGGTAAAAATCGGACAAAATCGGATAAAGCATAAAACATAAAGCAAATTGACGTATAGTAATTTTCAGTGGCGTAATTTGAAGTTCATGGGCCCCAATTATTGCAAATCTTTAATAGCAATAGTCTTTTTCTATAAGCCAAGGGAACCTTTGGGGCACTCTACGCTCCAGGGCATGGGTACAATTGCAACCCCTGCACCTATTGTAGATATGCCCCTGGTCATTGTGTGCATGCCTTCCTGTAGAGATGACTCTTGAGTTGAACTCACATCACATGCAGTAGGTTCCGGCTGCTGCATATCAGGCATCTGTGCCTAACGTTTTCATAGCACCCCAGGGCTTGCTGAAGGACTCTGTTGCTGCCATCTTGCTACCTCTGTGAAGCTCAGCCTCAGGCAGTAATATTGCACTATGTGAAAAAAGAGTTTGTACAATCATAGATTCGAGTCCCCCAAAGTGCTTAAAAAAGAAAGTAAAAATTAGAATTTTTTTAAATATAAAAAAATACTAAAATCACCCTCTTTCTCCTCCTCTTCAAAAATAAATAAATTAAAATGCTAAAAAAAGTCCAGTCTATCAAAATATCATATAAATCTATATAGTATATGCCGTAAAATGAAAAATAAAAATCAATGTGACAGTAGTGTTTTTTTTCGGTTGGGGAAAGAGGGAGCACCACCCTTTTCTAAAAAAGTCCCCCAAATTGGTATTAATAAACCTGTCAGCTCAGGATGCAAAAAACAAGCCATCAGACAGCTTTACTGACAGAAGAATAAAGTGCAGTCTTGGAGAAAGCCGACATAAATCACATTTTTTTGTACAAACTCTTGAATTGTATTTCACCACCAAAATGAAATAAAAATGTAAGTTTTGTCTTACCATAATGATATTCTCCTGAAGTATCATGCTGTCAGCTCATTATTACTGCACAATGAATACAGTAAAAACAACCCAAACTACTGTGGAATTGTAAATCTTTCACAATATCATTCTCCTTGCCATTCTGTTCTTTTACAGTACATTGTATGATACAATGAATTTGTGTTATTGAAAACTACAACTTGTCTCTCAACCAGCCATCATATGGTGATGGGAAAATAATAAAAAAAAACATTAAAGCTCTTGAATGAAGGGGAGTGAAAAAGTTAAAAATTGCCTGGTCTTTAAGGTGATAAAGTGCTCCTGACAGAAGATTTATAATGCCCCAATTACAGACACTATAGGGCACTGTGCAAATCCTTATGCCTGTAAAATCAATGTGAATCCTGAAGTTTTGTGCTTATTTTTCCCTTGCAGATGTGACACAGATATAAATCTGTAGCATGTCAATTCTTTCAGCATTTTTGCAGCATTTTTCCACCCAAAATGCATGAAAAACACATGGAAAAATGCGTAAAAACACATTGAAAACGCATCAAAAATGCATGTTTTTTTCTGCCAAGAGATATGGACTTTGTGCAGAAATTTCTGAAGCTGAATGCTCAACCTGAGCAAATGTTCTAAGGCTAGGGTCACACTTGAAAACGTAATTGCGGTGCTCGCATCTGGATTTGGATGCGAGAACCGCAATTACCTTCAGACACATTTTTGTGACCAAATCTTTTCTTTAAACCGCAATGCGGTAACCGGATTGCTCTGGATGTGTAATCCAGAGCAATCCGGTTACCGCCTGCTTTGTTCATTCCTGCTGCTACAGGGATGAACAAAGGGTTAAATAATAAGTATCCATGTGGGCAACATGTCTCTAGGGTTTGTCCACCCTCCCTAGAGACATGTTGTCCACACAGGACGGCACTTCAGGGGTTAACTTAACTGTTAATCCCTGAGCCGCAATTTTCGGCATTCTTCTATTCATTCTATTAAAATCCGCTGGCTCCTGCTTCAGGACCAGTAGCCTACGCAATTTGCGTAAGTATTTTACAGTACAGCATCCTCAATGAGGAGCTGTCTGTGGTGCTTGCGCTATTTGCGTAGGATAGTGGCTGCTCTCCAGGGTCCAGATCTAATGTACAGTAGTTCTATGGGCACCACACACCCATACCCACTCTGCACACCCTCCTCATTGAGAATGCTGTACTGTAAAATACTTACGCAAATTGCGTAGGATACTGGTGCTGAGCAGGAGCCGGCGGGTTTTAATAGAATGAATAGTAGAAAACTGACAATAGTGGCGATGGGGTTAACAGTTAAGTTAACCCCTGACATGCCGTCCTGTGTGGACAACGTGTCTCTGTGGGGGTGGACCCCCCTAGAGACATGTTGCCCACATGGATTCATGTTATTTAACCCTTTGTTCATCCCTGCGGCAGCAGGGTTGAACAATGCCGCCGTCTGCCGCAGGCATTCACATATGCCTTGCGGCAGCCACATGGGCCCCCATAGGAGTCCATAAGAGCAAAAAGGCTGCTGCAGAGTAACCTCTGCGAAAACTGCAGCCTGCATAATTTTTCACGCAGGCTGCAAATCCTGAGATGTTAACCGGCATTGTGGTGTTTCAGAGAACACAAACTTTGAAAAGTCTCCAGGGGACTTTGCATCTTTGGTGACTTCTCTCTTACCCATCTGGCAAGTCTCTCCCTAATTATTTTTATAGAAATTAGCTATCAGATAGGGAAAATAGTGTGGGTAGAAGTCACTGAGGACCTGCCTCTTTGTCTAATCATCCAATACAATGGTCCCTGGTCGGATTTTCAAGCTATTCTTTATTAAACCCCACTGAGTTTTAGAATACGGGACATGGCCCCAAAAATGCAGCCACTGTCCGAGTCATACTGTCCTTGATTTGGGCATCACCAATCTCCTTTCAGGTTCCCTTAAAGTGTAAATGTCACTTTATTGAAAAAAAGAATAAAACTGTGCTGGTTGTTAATGATGGGTCACATAGCAGCTAAGATAATGCTTTTTCTGCCATATGACTTATTTTCTCGCATTTGTCTGTGCTCTTTTACAAACTACATTTTATGGCTGTGTGGGGAGTTCTGCAATGTGATAGAGAAGAGGTTAACAGGGCTCATGACTGAGCTGTATGAGTGTGGCCAGCGTCTGCCAGCAGTGTGTGTATTTTACAGCTCCTGAGAGCAGGCTCATAGTGAGCTGTGTGTGGAGCCAGCAGACAAGGAGTTAACAGAGACCTGAGCTGTGTGGAGCCAATGACAGATCTTTCCTTGGCACAAGCTTCTGAAGAGTTTGCACTGATCCTGACATTCTGACATTGCTTAGCAACTGTGCTGTATAGTGAGCTAATCTAATACATTGTTTCCTCTCAGCTGCAGTCAGCAGTGTAGGCCATGCCCCCTTTTCCCTTATGTGGTTACATGCCCCGTATTCTGTTAGAGGATGAACATATATCTGCTTCACACACAGTGTAGTGAGGACATCTTGTGGAAGATTTATGAATGGTTTTCAACCAGAATTTTCTAATAAAGTATATTTGAAAGTTTATAAAAATCACTTGCTCTACATTATTATTACCGTATATACTCGTGTATAAGCCGAGTTTTTCAGCCCAAAATTTGGGCTGAAAAGTCTCCCCCTCGGCTTATACACGAGTCACTACGGTATTGTGCTGTGGTGGGGGCTGTGGGGCCGGGGCTGTGGAGGCTGGAGGAGGTGGGGGGAGGCTGCTGTATGAGTGGCCCCATCACGTGGGGCCGCTCATTATATATGCACTGCTTCCCCCTGTCAATCAGCGCAGGGGGAAGCAGTTCATATATTCCCCCCAAAAGCTGGCACTCACCCCCCCTTGTAAGGCCCCCCCCATCGCTGCTTATACATTACCATTCCGGTGTTCTGATCCGCGCCGCTCCTCGGTGCTTCTTCATGCTCCGTCCTCGCTCGCTGCATCCGGGGATCTCCGGCTGTCGCAGCGATATGACGTCATCGCGCGACGGCCGGAGAATGGAGATCCCGGATGCAGTCAGCGAGGACGGAGCATGAAGAAGCAGCGAGGAGCGGCGCGGATCAGAACACCGGAATGGTAATGTATAAGCAGCGGGGGGGAAGCCTTACAAGGGGGCCGAGTGCCAGCATTTGGGGGCTGTTGGTACCCCCAGGGGGCTGCTGGGTACCCCCTGGGGGCTGCTGGGTACCCCAGGGGGCTGTTGGTACCCCCAGGGGGCTGCTGGGTACCCCCTGGGGGCTGTTGGTACTCCAGGGGGCTGTTGGTACCCCCAGGGGGATGCTGGGTACCCCCTGGGGGCTGTTTGTACCCCCAGGGGGCTGCTGGGTACCCCTGGGGGCTGTTAGTACCCCCTGGGGGCTGTTGGTACCCCCTGGGGCTGTTGGTACCCCAGGGGGCTGTTGGTACCCCCAGGGGGCTGCTGGGTACCCCCTGGGGGCTGTTGGTACCCCAGGGGGCTGTTGGTACCCCAGGGGGCTGCTGGGTACCCCCAGGGGGCTGTTGGTACCCCCAGGGGGCTGTTGGTACCCCCAGGGGGCTGCTGGGTACCCCCTGGGGGCTGTTGGTACCCCCAGGGGGCTGTTGGTACCCCCAGGGGGCTGCTGGGTACCCCCTGGGGGCCGCTGGGTACCCCCTGGGGGCCGCTGTATAACCCCTGGGGGGTGCTGTATAACCCCTGGGGGGTGCTGTATAACCCCTGGGGGCTGCTGTATATACTGCTGAGGCCTGTATACCACTGGGGCTGCTGTATATACCACTGGGGCTGCTGTATATACCACTGGGGCTTCTGTATATACCACTGGGGCTGCTGTATATACTGGTGGGGTCTGTATATACCACTGAGGAGGCTGCTGTATACCACTGGGGTTGCTGTATATACTACTGGGGCTGCCTGTATACTACCACTGGGGCTGTATATACTACTGGGGCTGCCTGTATACTACCACTGGGGCTGCTGCTGTATACAGCACTGGGGCTGCTGCTGTATACAACCACTGGGGCTGCTGTATACTACCACTGGGGAGGCCTGTATACCACTGGGGGGGGCCTGTATACCACACTGCTGGGGGCTGTATACCTCTGCTGAGGTCCACCCTCGGCTTATACACGAGTCAATAGGTTTTTCCAGATTTTTGGGGCAAAAGTAGGGGGGTCGGCTTATACACGGGTCGGCTTATACACGAGTATATACGGTAAATAAAAATGTGTCGGTTATGCTTTAAATATACAACTGGGATGAAAAGATTAAACCAGTTCATCATGTATACATTTTTTATTCTCTTTTATGACTAAGACTAAATACAGTGAATGTTGTTTAATCAGATGTGTGAGATCCTTCAGCCCTATCCCTAAAATTCTGAAATTTATTACACTATGGCTAAGTTCACACAAGTGTATAAAAATGTTTTGATTTTAATCCAGAAAAAAATGCTTGTTATCCATATGTCATTTGAGAGACATACATTTTTATATATCATCATTTATTAAGATTTACAGGAAAAAATAGTTTCTCATGCTAAAGAATTTACAATGTATTCTTTAAAATTGCATGCTAAACAGTTGATCCGATTTTTTTGTGCTCTCATAGACTTGAATAGACGGGTCTAATCTGAAATAAGGAGAAATATAATGCATGCTGCAATTATTTTCACGTGTCCATTCAGTTCATGAAAAAAAGTAATCTGAACAGCCCTATGGGATAATATTGGTCCTAATTGTTTTACAAACAGAACACAGACCAAAATTATTAGGGTGCATACTCACGATCAGGAATTGCAGCATTTTTGATGCAGAACATTGCCACTGTGTCCAAAAACGCTGTGTTGTACATTAGAAGCATAGTGGATGGGATTTCAAGAATCCCATTCTCATTATGCTTCTCCTGACCACAGCATTATTTCAGCTGTGGTGTGGGTTTCAGGACTTCTGCATCTCCGCATCATGTCAATTTCATGCTGCGGATCGAAAGCGATTACCATCGGGTGAATACAGGGAGAAGCCACCCTGCACCGAACGCAGATTATGAGTATGAGGGTGGCTGTGGTTTACCTGAATTCGCACACAGGTTTGCACAAGTTCGGAGGCACTACATCCAGACACAGTGCCTCCGAATCATGTGCACATACCCTTATGGTGTAAAACAAGCCCATCAGTATAAATGAAGGGCCTGCAATTGTTCAGGTTTCATTTGATATATGTTTTATTTATCTGTTATGTGCTATCTAAAAGAATATGTTTTTACTGCATGTAAAACACAATAATTGTTTGATAATAGTTGCCCCAATATGTTTTTCATATGGTATGTTTGGATAGTGCAGGTTTTCTCTCTTTTTGAAAAGAATAAATATGTATATTTAAAAAAATATATATTTTTTTAGGTAAATTTTAACTACTAAATAAAGATGAGGGATAGGTAAAGTAAATGTTTGGATAGATGACCATTAATGCACTTATTCAAAATGGAATAACCACAACTAAATGCAGAGTCAGTGTGATCCAATTATATGGTGTATTGCCAGGATAGGTCAGCTGGGTTAGGGAAACACCCATTTCAAGGGAATTTTCTCTTCAGCATAAGGCAACATGATCTCTTTAAATATTTTGATATATGCAAAATGGTCCATGCGTCTGCGGTATGCGGTAAGTAGGCCCAACACCATAGTAAGAGGCCCAACACCATAGTAAGAGAAACATGCCCATATCATGATGCTTGCATCACCATGCTTTACTGTCTTCAGAGTGTACTGTGGCTTGAATTCCGAGTTTGAGGGTTGTCTGACGAACCGTCTGCGACCTTTGGACCCAACAAGAAGAATTTTATTTTCATCAGTTCACGAAATGTTTCTACATTTCTCTTTAGGCCAGTTGATGTGTTCTTAGGCAAATTTTATCCACTTCAGTACATTTTTTTTAAATGTGGGACTTTGCGAGGATGTCTTGTAAATAGATTAGCTATACACAGGTGTCTTTTAACTGTCCCAATACTCACAGATGACTTGAGACTGTCTTTGATCATGCTGGAGCTTATCATTGGCCAAGCCTTTGCAACTGTGACTATTCATCGATCTATTTGAATGATTGTCTTCTGTTTTCTTCCATGTTTCTCTGTTTTGCTTTCCATTTTAAGGCATTGGAGATGATTTTAGCTTAACAGCCTATCATTGCCTGCAATTCTTTATAAGTTATACCCTGTCCAATCAACGTTTTAATCAAAGTACACTGTCTTATTTACAATGTCTTGAAAAACCCATATTCCTCAGGCTTTCAAGGAGAAATGCATGTACAACATGTCACGATCTCCACACTGCCTTTTTCCTTTACTAGGTTGTTGTGGAGATGATCAGTCTGGACTGGCTCTGTGCTGCAACTCACCTGCATTTCAGCTCACTTGATTAGAACTCTACTTAAGCAAGCTTGCTGCCCTATTTTGTGTCAATTGTACACTTGCCTTTGGATGTGTAGGATTGATCTCTCTGTGCTCTGAGCCAGACCCTGCCTGATTAGTTACCATATCTAGACTTGACTCTCTGCTTGTGACCTGATTCCTCTTTCTGCCTACTCTTCTGTATTCTGGTTTGGTCTCTCTGTTTCCTGACTTTGGTTTGAATTGGGCTTTGCTTCTGAATATCCCTAGCTGTTACTGCGCCATTTCCTAGATCTCACCCTGGATTGCTTTGACCTCTCTTTACTACCAGTAAGTAGTAATATTATATTTACTTTCCGTTATTATAGTCTGTTTTCTGTACCTCAGAAATTAGTTATTACTGTAGTGACTCACGTCACACAACATATCCTCGCTTCAACCATAAAAAAGGCCACCTGATTCACACCTGTTTCTTCACAGAATGATTGACCTCACTAATCAAACTCCACACAGCTATTATTTTGAACACACCCTTTCAATTAAGTATTAAAATACACAGACTCAAAAACATGCAGATTATGAATGCTGACTTAGTTTTCTAAGAATTTACTGCACTAACTGGTAAATTGTTTGACATGTGGTAATATAATTTACACCAAAGACAGGGAATAATCTGGTTGACATATTTGACTGCTATTATTTTGAACACTACTGTGTACGCTCATGCGAACAAGCCCTTAGAAATAAAAACTTCTTAACAGAAAAATAATGATCAGAAGCTTTTATGAAGAACAGTTCATAGCATAATGTCTCAACTGTGCCATTAAAACTTACTAATTACTTGACTAGTGATTTGCATATAATTGCTTTACACTGAAATTAATTGAGAACATTGCAGAATGAAGACTCTGGAAAATATGGTAGTAATTAGCAGAGAAAAGAACTGGTTAAACTTCAATTGATGCTGCAGCTGAAATGCAAAAAAAATAAGAAAAAAGACATAATAACATTCCTTTTACATATAAATAAACAAGGAATTGCACACAAGATTTCCTATACACCCAACTGCTGCTAAACACCCTGATGCTGCAATGTACCTGAAGAAGTGTCCTGAAACTATGCAAAGTGAAAATGAGCATGTCATTCCTCACCCCATAGCTTCCTGTTTATATAATAATATTTATTCATTTATATAGCACTATTAATTCCATAGCACTTTACATACATCAGTAATGCTGTCCTTATTGAAGCTCACAATTTAAACATCTTGTCTTTGCAATGTGGGAGGAAAGTGGAGTGCCCAGAGGAAACCCACACACACACACAGGGAGAACCTACAAACTCCTTGCAGATGTTGTCCTTGGTATGCTTAGAGGGAATTGAACTCAGGATCTTGGGATCTCAGTGCTGTAATGGCTGCAGTGCTACCCACTTGAGCCACCGTGCCACCCAACTAGTTTGCTGTGGGAAGGTGTGCTGTTTGCTGTGGGAAGGTGCGCTCCTGAAGATGGATATTTCAGATCAGTGGCACTAATATGCTGGTGGCTCCAACTGAGTGCTCTCAAATGCTGCAGCAGCAATGAAATAATGAAATGAAATAACCCAGGCTAGATCATATGTTCTTATGATCTGGCTCACTTAAGATGAATTTTTACAATCTTACTAATAAAAGCTTGTTGGAGAAGATTTTGTTTAGATAAATTGCAAGGTGTTTGCTTTTAAATGCACATTACAAATGTAACCACCATTTTAGTTACAAACCTATAGACTCTCAATGTGTAAAATCAAGGACACCCAGAGTTACAGTATGGGTTCTAAGTGGAACACTGATTTAAACCATGTAGATCCATAGTCTGTGCACATGCATAAGCCCTAATTTTGGTCAGTGTAACTTCTTAAGAATGAAACTACCATCAAAGAGGATTTTTCACAAGAATTAGTTATTGGTATTAAAGCATGATTGCCTTTTTGCAAATCTTTTAACACCCCATGAATGCATGTCAGAAGTTTTCAAGTGTTGGGCATGGGTGGTATACACAACCCCCCTCAGTGATGCTAAAATGAAGAGACAAAAACATTCATATGAGTGGACATGAGCAAACCCTTTGAAGTTTAGTTTGGTTTGCCAAGCTTTCAGAAGTTTGCAGAAAAGTTTGGCGAACAGTTCACAGAACCTCCAACCCCATTCAAATCAATGTTAGGCAAAATCAAAGGCATAGAAAAAGCCTTCAAAAGGGACCAAGAGCTGCCAAACACAGCTCAAATCATTTTATGGTGGAGCTCTGCTCTTTTAGCACAGCCATTAGCTTCCTGAACCCTAAGGCTACGTTCACACATTGCGTATTTTGCTGCGCTTTTTTACGCGCGCTTTTCAAAATACGCAATGTGCCTTTTGTCTGCCAGCAAAGTGAATGTGAAATTCACTTTGCAGTGCAGACATTGCGCAAAAATACGCAGTGCGTTTTCCGGGAGAAAGCGCAGCTCCGTAAACAATTGATATGTCAATTGTTTACGCAGCTGCTCCTGCGTATTCTCCCAGAGGGGAGGAAGAATCCTGCTTCCTCCTCCCCTCTGTGACAGCTGTGGCCGCCCATTAGATTTCACAGTGTATTAATATACACTGTGAAATCTAAATTAAACAGAGGCAAATGTATGTAAAATAAAAAAGAATCAATACTTCACCTGTCCGACGCCTTCTCCCGCTGTCTGGTCTCCGGTTCTAAGTGAGAGATGTACTGACAGGACCTGTGGTGATGTCAGAGGGGCGTTCCCGGGCACTCGCGGTCATGTGATACATATCACATGACCGCGAACAGCCAATCAGCGCCGGGAACGCCCCCCTCTGACGTCACCACAGGTCTTGTCAGTACACCTCTCACTTAGAACCGGAGACCGGATAGCGGGAAAAGGCGTCGGACAGGTGAAGTATTGATTCTTTTTTATTTTACATACATTTGCCTCTGTTTAATTTAGATTTCACAGTGTATATTAATACACTGTGAAATCTTATGGGGCTGTCACAGCTGTCACAGAGGGGAGGAGGAAGCAGGATTCTTCCTCCCCTCTGTGACATCACTGCGCTTTCTGGAGTAAAGAAAGCGCAGTGTGTGAAAGCCCCTGCGTATTTTGTTGCGCTTTTTTGCGCGGGCCGAAAATTGCGGCAAAAAGCGCGCGCAAAAAATCGCAGCAAAATACGCAAATGTGTGAACGCAGCCTTATACTAACCAAGCTTCAGCACTGCTGTCTGCTTCTAGGCCCACTCATTAACCTCCTATATATTCCTTGCTTCCCCACCATGATTGGTTAAAGTCAGACTTTACCCCGTCCACTCACTCTACCAATGTCTGATTGGTTGCCAGTATGGCAACCAAACTGGTGTCAGATTACTATAAAAATAAATAAATAGTTCAAAAATTTGGTGTGGGGTCCCCTCCAACATCGATATCAGCCAAGCTAAGTTCACAACTGGGGGTTGGTATTCTAAACCTGGGGAGGCACAAATGATTGCCTCTTGCCCTGCAGGGTAAGAATAGAAGCCCACAGTCGCTCCAGTTTATTACAAAGATAATTGTGCGTTTTTTGGTATTGCACACAAGTCCAACATCCAGGCTGTGCCTTACTGCTGGACTCGTGGGCTATGCCAAAGAACTGCACATTTACATTTGTACTATTGAAATTCCCCTGGGAGCGGTAAAATCTGCAGCTTATAGCACTGGAGCATGGAGAGTGAAGGACCTATGGTGATGTTAGCTCCCCCGTGAACTGGTCCAGCCTGAACACAGGAGGATCATGTGGTGTGTGGCTACTAGAGATGAGAAATTCGAGTTGATTTTGGCGCTATTCGAGTCATTCGCCGAATTCGAACAATTTGGTTCAAATTCGGCGAATTTCGAACATGTTCGATTTTGGTTCGAAAATGCGGCAGATGAGGTCAGAAAACCGCATCTGCCGCATTTTCAGCCAAAATAAACATTCCCTAAAAGAAAGAAAGTGTTAAAAATAAAAAAAATAATCAATGCTCACCTGTCCGCGGTCCACCGAAGCCTCCGGCAAGGTCCTGTGGTTATAGGACCTGTGGTGACGTCATGTTCTCGCTGGAATTCCGGTCACGTGACCGGAGTTCCCGCGAGAACATGACGTCACCACAGGTCCTATTAGCAATAGGGCCTTGCCGGAAAGCTTAAAATAGATATTTTTATGTTTCGGACACTTTCTTTTACTTAAAGAAAGGGTCCGAAACATAAAAATATCTATTTTAAGCTTTTCGGCAAGGTCCTGTGCTTCCAGGACCTGTGGTGACGTCATGTTCTCGCGGAACTCCTGTCATGTGACCGTAGTTCGCGCGAGGACATGACGTCACCACAGGTCCTAGAAGCCACAGGACCTTGCCGGAGGCTTCGGTGAACCGCGGACAGGTGAGGATTGATTATTTTTTTTATTTTTAACACTTTCTTTCACTTTTTTTCACTTCGACAATGTATGTATATACATTGTGGAAGTGAAAATGCCCCACAGGCCCGGTTTGTTCGTTTTCCGGGGTGTTCGACGGTGTTCGTCGAGCATTCGACGAACATTCGTCGAACACCCCGTCGATTCGACGAATCGAATCGATTTCGAACACCGGGGTGGTGGCTCATCTCTAGTGGCTACACACTGGAGGCCCACACTGTGGTTGCGCAGAGGTGCACAACCATGAAAGGTGAGTGTTCTCACAACTCCCATACCCTAAAATCCTCACTAGACCACCAGGTACACACAAGGACACGTCTCAGTATGTTTTATCTTACATATATTAGAATTTGGCACATTCATTGGAATGCTCTTCCTGCTTCCCTGGTGCATTGGCAAATGGGGTAATGGTATTTGGAGTGGATGCCAGCTGGGTAATGTCAGCTGACATCAAGCCCAGAGGTTAGTAATGTTGAGGTGTCAGATACATGACATTACTAACCAAGTCAGTAGGGACACAAATAACCACACCAATAAATATTTGATTTGAAAATAAACTCCCCAAAACATTTTCTTTTTTTACATTAAAATCCATTTTTTTTAAAGTCTCCCATTTCAGCTAAGAACAAAAAAAGCATGTAAAAAGAAACAAAAAACAATAATGAAACCTAAATAAATGCCTAAGTAGTCTAAGCATATGGGGACAACATCAGTGACTGTATCCCCCATATGCTGGGAAAGCAGGCACTGCATGGCTCCTGGCAGTGTGACAAGCCTTGACTTCACTGAAGTTGTCTCAGGTTATACAGCCGGTATCACGCAGCAGGGAATTTTGCTATGTGACCTGAGATAACTTCAGTGGCGTCAGTGCTCGTAACACTTGCTTTCTCATGAGAACAGTGATATCGTGTGAGATGTATCTGGTATCATGAGACAGCGCATGTGAGGAGTGGTGACGTCAGGGAGTGGAGTGCAGTTCAAACTCATGTAACCCCTTAAGTCTGAACTGTCACCAGTGCATGCATGCCTGTTCTCACAGCATATGGGGGACACTTTCTGTGAAAGTGACTGCCCATATGCATGTAAGAGGGTCCAGGGAGAGCTGCACTTCTGGTGGAAGCGCTTGAGGATTCTCCTTGCCCCCTGGCAATCTCCACAGAGACTTCTAGAGTAAGAGTGGGCAACTCCAATCCTAAAGCGCAGCAAACAGTTGAAGTTTTCAAGATTCCCTTAGCATTGTACAGGTGGCAATTTAATCACCTGACAAAGTGATGATTCCAAAACCTTGTGCAATGCTAAAGCACTCCTGAAAATATCCACTGTCTGTGGGCCTTGAGGACTGGAGTTGCCCAGTCCTGTTCTTCAGGAGTGTGTGTAGTTTCTTGCATTTCCATACCTGACACCTTTACGCCAGAGGCCTGATGCTTGTTCTCCTGCAGCACCTGTAGGGGAGTATCTAAGTATCTGTTTCTTATTTTATACCTTTTCAAGCTTACTAAAAGTTTATTCTTATTATATTCACTCTTCCAACTAGTGAAAGTAACTAATATAGAAGAAAAGACTAAAATGGTGGATATAAAATAAGGCACAATCTTTATTTGCAGATTTATCTTGCTATCTTGAGGAATCAATGAATCAATGATGTGGTAATGTTACGCTCAAACAAAAGAATGTGCAGTGCACTTCGCAACACACATCAGGTACAGCAGGATTCAAAAGGTAAAGGAAGACTCTGATGACAGGGACTGGGAATTAAGACACCTCCGGACACTAAACTGTGTCTACACCTGAGCACCCCTAACGTGCCTAAGTGCAAAGTTTCTAGTCCCTAGCTGTCACCTCTACTCACCTGGCTAGTGCATAGACCGATAGATGCACTGGACATCACCATTGTTGTAATAAAACACAGGGAAAAGACTGGGGAACAAGACAAAAGGAGATAAAAAATTTGATAGCTGCAGCAAAACACCAGGACTGCAGACTACACCCTTTCAACAGCAGAACTATAGCAATTAGACACTTACTCCTTGAGTAGAAGCTGAGATGAACGACACTGGACCTACCAGAAAGGAAAATGCCATTAATTTTTACTGATTCAAAAGAAATTAATCACATTTAAAATCCAGAGCGTTACGCCCTGAGGAAGGAGACGAAACGTACGTTGGCGGTGGGGGTGCCAGGACCGAGGCCACAAACATTTATATACCAGGTATGCGATATTAATGGGGACAATAGTAAATGTATCACGGGGGCAGCAGCACACCATGTGTAACCTGGACTAGAAGGGGCACTGCTAGCACATAGGTGTGCATATATGTCAGAAATCTAGAGCTCCAGATATATAAGAGAGTGTGCAGCTATAATTAAAACATCAGGGCAGCACCATATTGTAACCTGTGTCAGAGAAAGGTAAATTGCTAGCATACAGGTACACATGTATTATAGAAGATTAGAGCCCCAGAATCACACAATAGAGCGTACAGCCGCCTTGAGTGATAAATAAACAAAACAGTACGTCCTTATGTACCTGGTATTATTGGTTATTGTATAATGTATACTGTATAAACACTGATGTAAGTGGTCTCAGTCCTGGACCCAGATATAAATTAATGTAATCATTAGGGTACTCCTATGTAATTAATTTTAATGTTTTTTATGGAATAATTATAAATTATGACTAATAAAGTGATCACTTAAATAATAATAGAAATTGTACTCATTATTCACCTGAGAGCCCTTGGTAGGGAACTCTGGGTGATTTTGAAGTGGTCTAGTTAATTGTGTACCCTACATTTTCTCACAGTAAACTGGTTGCACTTATAATTACTCAGTTTGCACTAGGTCATAAGTACATTGCTAAATTTCAATGATGAAGCTAAGGAGTGATGCACAATGAAAGGCAAGAGATCAAGAATTCGATTACTGTAAGCAATGCAGTTGCTTGCAGCATCAGGTCAGATGAGTAAAAGCAAAAATCACCCAATGAGCATTCATAGGAGTGCTCTTTCCCAATCATTGGCTCAGGTACATGTGCCATGAATAAGCCATAGTCTGAGCAAAATGTTAATTTGTCAGCTGATTGTCTTAGGCCCCATTCACATTTCTGCGTTTGCTGCGTTTTGCTGCGTTTTGCTTCATTTGCGTTTTTTTCGCGTTTTTACCGCTAAAAACGCATGAAAACGCATGCGTTTTTATCCCCATTGATTTTAATGGGGACGCATGAAAAACGCATGCAAAAACGCATATACAAACGCATGTGCGTTTGCAAAAACGCATAACGCATGCGTTTTTGCAAACGCAGCCCAAAACGTTGTTTGCCACGTTTTGAGCTGCGCTTGCAAAAACGCATGCGTTGTGCGTTTTTGCAAACGCACATGCGTTTGTACATGCGTTTTTGCATGCGTTTTTTATGCGTCCCCATTAAAATCAATGGGGATAAAAACGCATGCGTTTTCATGCGTTTTTAGCGGTAAAAACGCGAAAAAAACGCAAATGAAGCAAAACGCAGCAAAACGCAGCAAAACGCAGCAAACGCAGAAATGTGAAAGGGGCCTTATAAATGTATAGAGTAATACATGGAGCTATATTTCGCCTTCCCATACTGTTTTCACTGACCCATTTAAAAAGGCCTTATAAGGTTTGATCAACTTCCAAATTTATATTCCAAACAGCAAGGAATATACTGTATAACTTAATAAAATGAGGCATACCCACTTGCTGCAGCTCCTGTGGATCTAGTACTGGCTCCTTTTCACGTGCAGAAAGCCACTTGCAACATGTGGTCAGATGACAGCTATAGAAAATGTAATCTTTCCTGGCAAAGATGACCACACCAAGTGATGCCTAAATCTGCAAGGGTTAGAGCAGGTGAGTATGCCTCATTATGTTATATTTACCTTCCTTACCATCTTTAAAATTATTTTAGAAGTTAGGAAAACCATTTAAAGAATGTGACATGTGTTAAGTACACCAGGAGGGAGAGCGTCATGAGTGGACTTAGTGGATCGTGACACCAATCGCCATCCAGAGGAGCAAGCCTGGAAGGGCATCCGAGTCTTCAGTTAAAGCCACAAGAGGTGGAGATATGCTTATCTGGCACGTGGTCGTCAGGTGATGGTCCAGGGAGTCTTGATACCACAACAGCTGACTCCAGGGGTCAGTTCTTACAGACAGAGTCTCTGGGTAAAGAAGTGCAGCTGGATGGCTGATGATGGCAGGTAGCAAGACTCAGATAGCAGGTTGGACCAGACAGGTGCAGGCTGGTATATGACACAGCAGATACTGGCAGGTGTAAACTGGTATATAAGACAGCGGGTTCAGGCAGGTACAAACTGGTATATGGCACACCAAGTGCAGATTGGTATGCAGCACAGCAGGTATATGCAGGTGCAAACTCTAGGGCGAGACACGGGTTAGCAGGTATAGACACAGATTTATGTACACTTGTATACACATACAAGAACAGGGCGCAGAATGGGGACCTAAGAACTACCAACGAGTCTCTCATGATTAGAACACAGTGCTCAAGTACTTCACAGTGGGAGAAGTGGCTTAAATGCATTGTTTAGATTAGGGCACACTGTCCTTTTAAGAGGTACAAGGATGCTGTGCACGCCAGTTAAGCACGCTCCCAGGAGACCTGTGCAAACAGCTTAGGCCATGGGAGCAGGAAATCTCTGACGATGACCGAGCAGATGCTGCAGGATCACTTGCGGGGTGAGCATGCTGCACACATTGGTCTTTCAGTTGTGTAGATGCCCACACCGTGGTCATAAGTGTTACAGTAACCTCACTTACACTTCCCCTTTTAAGGTCAGAAAGGAAATTCTCAATGAGAAGAGGGGCATTAATGTTTTCTTTAGACTCCCACTACTTCTCCTTAGGGAAACCCTTCTGGTTGACCAAAAAGAGAGTCCTGCCTCTCCTTTTTTTTATGACCGGCATGTCCTTTAAGCTAAAAGACATCGTTCACACAGAATGCAGAAGGCAAAATACCCGGATCCCTGACATAGTGGCTCAGGACTACAGACTTGAGGAGGGACACATGGACGGAGTTGGGGATACATAAGTCCAAAGCTAAAGGAACAAAAAGCCTATCTCAGACAGAATAGGCACAAGCTGCTCCATTGGGTAGAATCCTGAGAAACCCTGACACCCATTTACCTCTATGTAGGGATCTGGATTTAACAGGTCTAAGCGATTGCTGTATGTGGATGGGCTGCAGTCCAGGGACAAGAAAGTCGCCAAGCAAGGTCAAAGCCGGGAGGTCAGGAAAAGGACAAAATCAGGATCTGTCAAAGTACTCAGGTAGCTGAGTCAAAAGAGATTGCAGCAAGGTCTAAAATTGTCAGGCAGGAGAAATGTCCAAAAAAAACAGGCCAAGGTAAAATATGAAAAACACAAATACAAGGAAGGAAACTATCCATGGAAGCTACAAGCTATTTCTGGCAGCTTCCAGCAGAAACCTGAAGGTATTAGTAGGACGTGGTGCTTTCTAATAGGCCTGAAGCTAGGAGTTTATGACTTCAGCTGGACAGCACACACATCCACTTTGTCAGACTGTGAAGTACTGTAGGTCTTAGCCACTCTAACTGTAGTGGATTTCTCCTCTTTCACAGCAAAGATACTATCAAGTACGAGAAACTGGTTCCAGAGAAGGCTAAGTTACAGTAAAATATTAAAATGATGGACACAAGTGTCACAAGAGGTCATATTTCTTGTCCCCTCTAAATTTTGAGATACTGTTAGCTAACATAAACATAAGTTAGGCTTTTAAATGCCATTGAAGTGCAACACGTATGTCCTTTACACAAGTGAAACATTTTGTTATTGACATCATTTTATTTAATCCAGAACCTGATTAAACATAATTATCTTTTGGAATATCATGGGATTTATTTTTCACTAAATCTGATCTGTGGATCATTCCAAACGTTATGTTTAACAGATGTAATATGATGGCTCTGTATCCAAGTATCAAACTGGACTCCCAATCTGTCTTCATTGATACAAATTACACCTATCACTTAAATGGTTGAACAATTCAGAGATGGGTAAGAAATTCAAAGGAAATCAAAATCATGATCCTATAATCTAGATGTCACAAAGTATTCACTGATCACCAGTCCAAGAAAACACTGCGGGCAGCCGGCTAACGCGCTCAGCACAGTGAATTCCTAGGTGCATTGCCCCCTGGAAATTTTGAATATGCAAATAGAGTCTGTGGAGACTCATTTAGGAGTAAACCCCCACCTGAGGAACCCCCACCTTTCATTTAGGAGTCTCAACACAGTACTAGCCAGATATCCTTCCAGGGAAGGACCTAGCCATGGGGTGGCTCTTTGAGGAGACCACCATAACCACCATATTAAGAGGCCCTTTGAGTCAATATCCAGCTGTTTACGAGCTTAAAGATATGACAAGGGAATACCAGAGCCAGATATCCATCCACAGACAGCTGTTTCGGTGTGTTGCCCCTCATCAGTGTGAAGTAGGATTCTGGCTAGGTGGAAGCAATATATAACTTAGAGAAAGGAGTAAAGGCTTGATTTATGCAAATTCAAAGTTTTATTACTCTTTTTAAAACAAAGTCAAGGACAGGGGAAGGGGAGTTGTAAAGTGCTCCCGTGCATGATAAACAAGGATTCCATATACAGTAAACCATATACATACAGCTCAGAGATCAAAGTCCCATCATTTTACATTCAATTCATTAGACAATGGTGTCTTCGCAGAGACCCATTCACAGAACATCCCCCGATGAAGTGACCTATATATATAGGGTCACGAAATGCGTTGGGGTTTCCTGGTTTGGCCCACCTCTCTCCCCCCCTGTGTTCCCCCGTGCTGATGGCCAGCGATGGCTCCGGTAATTGTATAAGCCTTTCTTTCTTTAAGCCATTGTATTAACATGTGCCTGTCATTTTGGTGACTGAAATAACTGGTCCCTTGGCGGACAACTTGTATACAGATTACAATATAGGGTATGAATACGGTCTCTAAGGCTGGCTTCACACCACGGTGTGATACGGTCCGGGGCTGTCCGGGATGACCCTGACAGCCCCGGAACGGATCAGCACACAGAACTGGAGGGCCAAATGTGCCCTCAGGTCCTGTGTGCAGCCGGGTGCTGCTAATTGCAGCCGCAGCTGCTGATTTTTCAAGATCGCGGCTAGCATGGAGCTAGCCGTGGTCCTGAAATAACAGCGGCGTGCAGCCGCCAGTGTCTGGTTGCCGGATCCTGCCGGTCTGGGGCAATCTGGCCCCATAGGCTCCCATGTTAGGGAGCGCCGGGTTGCCCCGGCTCCGGGAGAATCCGTCCGAATCCGCAATCCGGCAAATTGGGGAGATTTTTCTCCCCGGACAAAAAAATGATGCAAGCATCATTTTTGTGTCCGGAGAGAATACTCCGTATTCCCCCGGAGTGTCCCGGAGTGATGAAACCGGATGGCAGAGAGTTGCTATCTGGCTCCATCCAGCCCCATAGGCTGCTATGGGGCCAAAAACCGGTCCGGGGCTGTCTGGACAGCCCCAGATAAAAAAAAACGTGGTGTGAAGCCAGCCTAACCCTCGGTCAATAAGGGTATTTTGAGTATTTGACATAATGCCTATTGTTTAAACCTCTAGTGACCATAGTGGGTTGAAGTAATATTACAACCCAAGCTTTATTGTTCTGTGAATGGGTCTCTGCGAAGACACCAGTGTCTAATGAATTGAATGTAAAATGATGGGACTTTGATCTCTGAGCTGTATGTATATGGTTTACTGTATATGGAATAAGCTAATCCTTGTTTATCATGCACGGGAGCACTTTACAACTCCCCTTCCCCTGTCCTTGACTTTGTTTTAAAAAGTGTAATAAAACTTTGAACTTGCATAAATCAAGCCTTTACTCCTTTCTCTAAGTTATATAGTATTTGTGGAGTAGCTTTTGAAGTCTGACCCCTAATTTTAGTGTGGCCAACTTCCTACATATGGAAATTTATCTTATAATAGGTGGAAGCAATGCCTAGTAGACCAATGACACAAAGTATTCACTGATCTCAGGGAGACCAGTCCAAGAAAACATTGCGGACAGCCGGCTAAAGCGCTCAACACAGTAAATTCCTAGTCGCATTGCCCCCTGGGAATTTTGAATATGCAAATAGAGTCTGTGGAGCCTCATTTAGGAGTCTCAACACAGGACTAGCCAGATGATGAGGGGCAACACAGTGAAACAGCTGTCTGTGGATGGATACCTGGCCTTGGTATTCCCTTGTCATATCTTTAAGCTCGTAAAGAGCTGGATATTGACTCAAAGGGCCGCTAAATATGGAGGTTATGGTGGTCTCCTCAAAGAGCCACCCCATGGCTAGGTCCTTCCCTGGAAGGATATCTGGCTAGTCCTGTGTTGAGACTCCTAAATTAGGCTCCACAGACTCTATTTGCATATTCAAAATTCCCAGGGGGCAATGCGCCTAGGAATTCACTGTGTTGAGGGCTTTAGCCGGCTGCCTGCAGTGTTTTCTTGGACTGGTCTCCCTGAGATCAGTAAATACTTTGTGTCGTTGGTCTACTAGGCATTGCTCCCACCTAGCCAGAATCCTACTCCACACTGATAAGGGGCAACACCTGTCTGTGGATGGATACTTGGCCTTGGTATTCCCTTGTCATATCTTTAAGCTTGTAAAGAGCTGAATATTGACTCAAAGGGCCATTTAATATGATGATTATGATGATCTCTTCAAAGAGCCACCCCATGGCTAGGTCCTTCCTTGGAAGGAGATCTGCTAGTGCTGTGTTGAGACTCCTAAATGAGGTTCCACAGACTCTATTTGCATATAATCTAGATGTGGCCTTACAAGTGATCTATATGGAGGTAACAATACATTTGGATTACAGGATATTATATAACTTTTTTAAGCTCCCTAATATCTTGTTTTCCTTTGAAGCTGCTACCTGACATTGAGTACTGCTGTTCATATTACTTGTAAACTGAATACTTAAGTCTTTCTCCTGTTCTATAATCTCAAGTATATTTCCACCTTACCTGTATGCAGTGAATCAATTACTCTTGCCTAGGTGCACTACTTTGCATTTACATTAGCCCATGCAGATATCTTATCTAGCTTCTTTTATTTTTTTATACTATCAAGCTCAGTTTTTATTATTCTACAGTTTTCATTCATCAGAAAAGACTGGCCCCTTATTCTCAATCCCATTCATGATGTCCTTTATAGAGATGAGTGGTGTTCGATTTGAATTGTTTGCCAATCTCAAATTCGAGCTGTTTTTGGCGGTGTTCGAGTCATTTGCCGAATTCGAATAATTTGCTTCAAATTCGGAAGTTCAATGTTATGTTCCATAATGCTTCGATCACCAAAAGCTTAACCCTAACCCTAACACTAACACTGTTAATGAATGTTAATATCCAGTTTCTGTGTATAGTGTGCGGGGGTGGGGGAGGTTTAGATCAGTGCTGCAGAAATAATGGCGATCTCCATTTTTTTCTCTCCTAACTGCATATACAGTGGGGCAGTGCAGGTTGTCAGCCAATGACACACACACACACACACACAGCGAAGTGCATTTTTTGCACACAAGCAAGGGCATGTGTCATTGGCTGTGAATGTCACATGTCCTAGCCCTATAAGACCTGGCCATTTTCCCCATTGCCACCATTTTCTCATTGCTGCAGCTCTGTGTCAGACGGCACCGCTGCTGCTGTGGGCGCTATACAGTTAAACAGTGTCACTTCACTTATTAGTCAGCTAGTGAGCGAATATCAAGTTAGATAGAGATAGATAGGTTTAGGGAGTAGGGACTGGAGGGAGGATGCGAATTGTAGGAATATCAGCCCTTTTGCGGGCTACTTCATAGGAGTAGGGAGTAGGGACTAGTTGTGTATGAGCCCTTTTCAGGGCTACTTCATAGAAGTAGGGACTAGTTGTAATCTCAGCCCTTTGGTCTAGGTTAGAGCAGTTCATAGCAGTTTTTGCCAGGCAGGTGTGTGCCAGTGCTGTGCAAGTGTTTTTCACAGCATCTGAGCAAATCTAGCTCAGTGAATCCTTTAGGGCAGGTAGTGTAGCACTGCTGTGAAGAAAGCTACACCACCTGTCTTAAGTAGGCATTTTTTTGCTGCAGCTAGTCCAGGCAATTTGTTAGGGCTAGTAGCATTGGAGCCCACTTGTGAAACAAGCTACACCGCCTGTGTAGTTCCTAGTAATTTTTAACTGCACCTAGCCCGGGTGTCACTTTGGATCTAGTAGCAGTGTCACAAAAAACAGTGGTGTAGGCCACTTCTGATACAACAAACTACACCGCCTGTGTAGTTTCTAGTAATTTTTAAGTGCACCTAGCCCAGGTCTCACTTCGGGTCTAGTAGCAGTGTCTCAAATTACCAGTGGTGTAGCCCACTTCTGAAAACACAAACTACACCGCCTGTGTAGTTCCTAGTAATTTTTAACTGCACCTAGCCCAGGTCTCACTTCGGGTCTTGTAGCAGTGTCACAAAAACCAGTGGTGTAGCCCACTTCTGATAACACAAACTACACCGCCTGTGTAGTTCCTAGTAATTTTTAACTGCACCTAGCCCAGATCTCACTTCGGGCCTAGTAGCAGTGTTTGTTCAGTCACCTCACCTCTGCTCGATTTACATCCTACTTTTTCTTGTCCAACAACTGCACAATTGCCAATTTGGTCACATACAAAATGAGTGGCAAAAGGCTTGCTGCTGGTGGAAAGGGGAATAGGGGTGGTGGAATGGGAAAAAAAGTTTGTTTCCGTGGGGTAGATGCTAAAGCTACATTAACATCTGCTGAAGAAAGACAATCTTTCAGCCAAAGTAAGATGTCCACTTCTTTATGTGGCCAATCGGATATGATCCCTTTCTTACGGACACGACCATCGAAACCACTTGTAAATGAGGCACAAAAACAGCAGGTGTTTGAATGGATCGCAAGTGCTCCATGAAGTGTCCTCTCCTCCATCTCAACTTCTACATCACAAACCCTCCAGTCATCTGAGGTGTCAGCCCAATCGCACTTGCTTCCTCCCAGCTCCCAAGTATCCTGCCGCCCTACTGAGTCTGGGGTAACAGACATGGTTGAGTCAGCAGAGCTGTTCAGTCATACAATAGCCTGGGAATCAGAGGTCTGCTTCAAAGCTGTAGTAAGTCCAGACGAGTTAATGATCTGCCCTGATGCCCAGAAGCTTTGTGAGTCACATCCAGGCCCAGATGAAGAAGATTCAGAGCTTCATGTAGACCCTCATTCCCAAACTGTAACTCCTCTTGGTGGAGACAATGAGGATGATGCTGATGAGACTCAGATACCGGATTGGATTTACAAATTAACTTTTCGGTCAAGGCAGGAAGAGGTTGTCTCTGAGGACGAGGGGTGTGAGAACACAGAGGGTGATGATGAGATTGGAGATCCCACTTACTTTCAATCCACAGTCAGCCAGTCGATAAGGTCAGCAGAGGAGGTGGAGGAGGATGCTTCTGACGACAAGGTTAGGTTGCGCCTTCCTGAACATAGACAGAGTACTGGAAGCACATCAACAACTGCATCCGCAGCCACAACTCTGCCTCTGACTAGAAGTCATGGTGGCTCTGCAGCTCGCATAGGCTCTAAGCCTTGCCTAGCCTGGACCTTTTTTGACATCGACAAGGATCTCCCAACTCATGTCATCTGCAAGATTTGTCACCAATCTCTGAGGCCAAAAACTCACTAGCTTGAGTACATGCATGAACCGCCACATGGACATGAAGCATAAGTCACAGTGGGAAGCTCACTGTACTAGAATGCGAGCTAGCGGGTCGGGCCTACCACCGTCTGCCCGATCAAGTGCAACCATGTGCTCTTCATCGTCTGTGACTGTGGGGACAGCTATCACACATACTTTTGGACGCAGACCTTCCACCTCTTTACCCGCAACAGGCACTGTGATTGGCAGGTCGTCACTTGGTTTTCAAGTGGACAATGCTGCAGGTGTTCAGCTCTCACAGACATCAAGAGAAGCACCTTTGGATGAAGGCAACATTACATCTTCGCCTGCACTTCCCTTGCAGACCAGCAGTTTTCCGGGGACACTCTACTCAACCCCGTCTCAGCACAGCAGCCAGCCCTCCGTCCCTCAGATGTGCACAAGTAAAAGACCATTTCCTCCTAGCCATGAGAAAGCTAAGCGCTTGAATTTTGCCATCTGCAAACTGTTGGCTACAGAAATGCTGCCTTTCCGCCTGGTGGACACAAAGGATTTTTGAGACCTTATGTCAGTTGCAGTGCCCCAGTACCAGATGCCCAGTCGTCACTACTTCTCCAAGAAAGGTGTGCTTGCGCTACACCAGCATGTCGCAGACAACATCACTGTTTCCTTGAGAAACTCTGTGTGTGACATGGTGCATTTCACCACAGACACTTGGATGAGTAAGCATGGACAGGGGTGTTACATGTTGCTGACTGGGCACTGGTTAACTATGGTGAGAGCTGGAGAAGGGTCTGATGTCCAATTCTTGCTGTCACCACGAGTTGTGCGTCAATCCTCTATAGGTAGAAGTTCCTCCACTACTTCTGCCTCCTCAACCTCATCTCAGTCCTCCACCTCTGCCCAAAGCCTGTCTGGTAATGCCACCTGCGTTGTAAATGCACAAAAGGAATCCTGCAAACCTCCTTACTATGCTGGCAGCAGGGCTCAACGCCATCAGGTGGTCTTTACCTTGAAATCCCTGAAAAATGTGAGTTACACAGCAGAGGTATTGTTGTCAGCTCTGGAGACCGAGTTTCAGCAATGGTTGTCTCCACTCAACCTGTAGCCAGGGAAGGCCGTGTCCGACAATGCTGCAAACCTGGGTGCGGCCCTTCGCCGGGGCAATGTCACAAACGTGCCTTGTATGGCTCACATGTTGAACCTTGTTGTCCAGCAATTTTTGACACACTATCTCGGCCTAGATGGGCTTCTGCAGGGGGCACGGTCCATGTGTGCCACTTCCGGCGTTCGCATCACGCAGCTCAACGACTTGCTTCGCTCCAGAAGTCTTTCGGCTTGCCCATTCACCAGCTGAAATGTGATGTGCCGACACGCTGGAATTCTACTCTGCACACGTTGCAGCGACTGTGGCAGCACCGCCGAGCCTTGGTGCAATACGTTATGACGTATAGCCTGGGCCAACGAGATCCAGAGGTGGGGCAGATCATGCTGCTGGAGTGGTCTCAGATCAAGGACCTATGCACCCTTCTGCACAGTTTTGAGATGGCGACAAAGATGTTTAGTGCTGACGATGCCATTATCATCATGACTATTCCGGTCATCTACATGCTGGAGCACACTTAAACAATATTTGGAGTCAGGTGGTGGGACAAGAAGATGTGGAGGAAGTACAGGAGGAGTCGTATGCGGAAGGGATAACATGATCTCCAGGGTCCAGACAGTCGGCAGCACCAATGCGGCAGGCATGGGAGGGTGGGGAGAGGGATTAACGAGGGCGCATGGTAGCAACCAAATTGATGAGGAAGGTGCAGGAGCCCAGGAACACATGGAGGACGAACTGGCAATGGGCATGGAAGAGTCAGCACATGAGGGAGACCTTGATGACATTTCTGTTGTGCGAGGTTGGGGGGAGAGGGCAGAGGAAGGAAGCATGATTCTCACCTCCCCGCCACCAACACAGCAAGGACTTGGTCCTCCTAGATGCGCAAGACACATGAGCGCCTTCTTGCTGCACTACCTGCAACATGACCCTCGGATTGTCCGAATTAGAAGTAATGCTGACTCCTGTGTTGCCACACTCTAAGATCCCTGGTACAAGACCAAATTTGCGAAAATGATTCTTGCCATACAAAGGGACGCATGCATGCAGGGGTATCATCAGAAGCTGATACATAATCTCTGATCGGCTTTTCCACAAAACACCAGTGGTAGACAGAGTGAATCTCACAGTTCTAACTTGTCAACCGTGGGACTGTCGAGTCATCATCACTCATACCGCACCAGTAACACCGTATCTGGTGGTGGTAACAGCAATTTTGTGGCCTCGTTTCACAATTTTTTTAGACCATAATTTCCAATGCCTGAAGACACGAGAAGTCTGACACATAGTCAACGCCTGGAGCGGATGGTACACGAGTATCTCCAATTTAACATCGATGCCATGACTGGGGAACTGAACCCTTGCTCATTTTGGGCTTTTAATCTGGAAAAATGGCCTGAGCTCGCCACTCACGCCTTGGAGATCTTGTCGTGTCCCGCTGCCAGCGTTCTTTCGGAAAGTGTCTTCAGCTCTGCTGGTGGTGTGCTGACAGAAAAGCGCACGCGTCTGTCCAGCCAGAATGTGGACAGACTAAAGTTCATCAAGATGAACAAGGCATGGATCCGCAAGGACTTTTCTACTCCTGTGTCATCCTGGGGAGACTAAAGGCTTGTGGATTTTTGCATTCAAGTCACCATTTTAAGTTTGCAACTGTGGGACATTTGATGCCACTTAAATGGTGTCTGTTCCCAAATTTTTGGAAAAAATGGAGACTCTTGTTGCAGTTCCCTAAATGTGACACAATGCTCATCGTATGCACGAGACCTTACAAATACTGAGTTAAAAACTCACAAAATACTCATCATGTACATGAGGCCTTACAAATACTGAGGAAAAACCTCACCAAATACTCATCGTATGCACGAGCCCTTACAAATACTGAGGAAAACCTCACCAAATATTCATTGTATGCACAAGGCCTTACAAATAGTGATGGGCGAATCCTAAATTACTCGGAATCGCTTGACTCTAGCGAGTCCGAGCCCGGGACTCGCTACTCGTTGCGAGTCTAGCGAGTCCAATGTTAATGAATGGGGAAGCGAGTAATAGCGAGTAGTGTGGAGATTTACAAATCGCAGATGTGTCTCGGAAGCTTCAGCCTGAAGCAATCCTAGTTTTGTCATTTATTTGCATTGGACTCGTTTACTTTGCAACTGTAATCGCTGGGAAACTCGCACAGATAAGAGTCCTGTCTGCTCAGTGTGCTGGCTGCCCCAGCTCCAGGGTCCTAGAGCCCGCCTGCTGCCTCATGTAGCAGTGCTGAGATTGTTCTCAGTCTGCTCATTCCCTGTGCATAGACATCTATATCTATGCACAGGGGATGTAGCAGAGAGGACATCGCGTTTTGGACTGCGTCGGACGGAAGAGGATTTTTTTAATTAAAGATGGAGTCCCTAATGGCTTTTTTTTTTATTTCTAATAAAAAATTTTCTCTGTGTTGTGTTTTTTTTAAAACAATTTAATAGAAATTCATGGCGGTCATGTCTAATATTGGTGTGACCGCCATAAATTTCGGGCTTAGGGCCAGCTGATAATACAAAGCTGGCCCTAACCTCTTATTATTATTACCCAGCGTGCCACCGCCACCAGGGTCGCTGGAAGAGCGGGGTTCAGCGCCAGAGGATGGCGCTTCAATGAACGCGCCATATTCTGGGGCGGCTGCGGGCTGCAATTTGCAGCGGGGGGTGCCCAGAAAGCTTGGGTATCCCTGCGCTGCGGATTCCAGCCCCCAGCTGCTTAGCTGTACCTGGCTAGACATAGAAATTGCGCGGAGCCCCACGCATTTTTTTTCATTATTTCATGAAATTCTGAGATTCTGACTCTGAGACTCTGAGATTCTGACTCTGACTCTGAGACTCTGAGATTCTGACTCTGACTCTGAGATTCTGACTCTGACTCTGACTCTCTGAGATTCTGACTCTGACTCTGAGATTCTGACTCTGACTCTGACTCTCTGAGACTCTGAGACTCTGACTCTGACTCTCTGAGACTCTGAGACTCTGAGATTTTGAGACTCTGAAATTCTGAGATTCTGACTCTGACTCTCTGAGATTCTGACTCTGACTCTCTGAGATTCTGACTCTGACTCTGAGACTCTGAGATTCTGAGACTCTGAGATTCTGAGATTCTGACTCTGACTCTCTGAGATTCTGACTCTGACTCTCTGAGATTCTGACTCTGACTCTCTGAGATTCTGAATCTGACTCTCTGAGATTCTGACTCTGACTCTGAGACTCTGAGATTCTGACTCTGAGACTCTGAGATTCTGACTCTGACTCTGACTCTCTGAGATTCTGACTCTGACTCTGACTCTCTGAGACTCTGAGATTCTGACTCTGACTCTGACTCTCTGAGACTCTGAGATTCTGACTCTGGCTCTGAGATCTGAGACTCTGAGATCTGAGATTCTGACTCTGACTCTCTGAGATTCTGACTCTGACTCTCTGAGATTCTGACTCTGACTCTCTGAGATTCTGACTCTGACTCTCTGAGATTCTGACTCTGACTCTGAGATTCTGACTCTGACTCTGAGACTCTGAGATTCTGAGACTCTGACTCTGACTCTCTGAGATTCTGACTCTGACTCTCTGAGATTCTGACTCTGACTCTGGACTCTCTGAGATTCTGACTCTGACTCTTGAGATTCTGACTTGACTCTGAGATTCTGACTCTGACTCTCTGAGATTCTGACTCTGACTCTGAGATTCCTCTGAGATTCTGATCTGACTCTGACTCTCTGAGATTCTGACTCTGACTCTCTGAGATTCTGACTCTGACTCTGACTCTGAGATTCTGACTCTGACTCTGACTTCTGAATGATTCTGACTCTGACTCTGAGATTCTGAACTCTGACTCTGATCTCTGATTCTGACTCTGACTCTGACTCTACTCGAGATTCTGACTCTGACTCTCTGAGATTCTGACTCTGACTCTGAATCTGAATCTGAGATTCTGACTCTGACTCTCTGAGATTCTGACTCTGACTCTTAAGATTCTGACTCTGACTCGGGAGACTCTGAGATTCTGACTCTGACTCTCTGAGATTCTGACTCTGAACTCTGAGATTCTGATCTGATGACTCTTGAGATTCTGACTCTGACTCTGAGATTCTGACTCTGACTCTGGATCTACTCTGAGACTCTGATCTGACTTGACTCTGAGATTCTGACTCTGACTCACTCTGAGATTCTGACTCTGACTCTGACTCTCTGAAATTCTGAATTGACTCTGAGATTCTGACTCTGACTCTGAGATTCTGAGACTCTGAGACTCTGAGATTCTGACTCTGACTCTGAGATTCTGAGACTCTGAGATTCTGAGATTCTGACTCTGACTCTCTGAGATTCTGACTCTGACTCTGAGATTCTGACGACTCTCGAGATTCTGACTCTGACTCTGAAGTCTGAGACTCTATTGACTCTGACTCTGAGATTCTGACTCTGACTCTAAGATTCTGAGATTCTGACTCTGACTCTCTGAGATTCTGACTCTGACTCTCTGAGATTCTGACTCTGAGACTCTCTGAGATTCTGACTCTGAGACTCTGAGTTCTGACTCTGAATCTGACTCTGAGATCTATGACTCTGACTCTCTGAGATTCTGACTCTGACTCTCTGAGATTCTGACTCTGACTCTGACTCTCTGAGATTCTGACTCTGACTCTGACTCTCTGAGACTCTGAGACTCTGAGATTCTGACTCTGACTCTGAGATTCTGAGACTCTGAGATTCTGAGATTCTGACTCTGACTCTCTGAGATTCTGACTCTGACTCTCTGAGATTCTGACTCTGACTCTCTGAGATTCTGACTCCGACTCTGAGAGTCTGAGACTCTGAGATTCTGACTCTGACTCTGACTCTCTGAGATTCTGACTCTGACTCTGAGACTCTGAGATTCTGACTCTGACTCTGACTCTCTGAGATTCTGACTCTGACTCTGACTCTCTGAGATTCTGACTCTGACTCTCTGAGATTCTGACTCTGAGACTCTGAGATTCTGACTCTGACTCTGAGACTCTGAGATTCTGACTCTGACTCTGACTCTCTGAGATTCTGACTCTGACTCTCTGAGATTCTGACTCTGACTCTGACTCTCTGAGATTCTGACTCTGACTCTGACTCTCTGAGACTCTGAGACTCTGAGATTCTGACTCTGACTCTGAGATTCTGAGACTCTGAGATTCTGAGATTCTGACTCTGACTCTCTGAGATTCTGACTCTGACTCTCTGAGATTCTGACTCTGACTCTCTGAGATTCTGACTCCGACTCTGAGAGTCTGAGAGTCTGAGACTCTGAGATTCTGACTCTGACTCTGACTCTCTGAGATTCTGACTCTGACTCTGAGACTCTGAGATTCTGACTCTGACTCTGACTCTCTGAGATTCTGACTCTGACTCTGACTCTCTGAGATTCTGACTCTGACTCTGACTCTCTGAGACTCTGAGACTCTGAGATTCTGACTCTGACTCTCTGAGATTCTGACTCTGACTCTCTGAGATTCTGACTCTGACTCTCTGAAATTCTGACTCTGACTCTCTGAGATTCTGACTCTGACTCTGACTCTCTGAGATTCTGACTCTGACTCTCTGAGATTCTGACTCTGACTCTCTGAGATTCTGACTCTGACTCTGACTCTCTGAGATTCTGACTCTGACTCTCTGAGATTCTGACTCTGAGACTCTGACTCTGAGACTCTGACTCTGAGACTCTGAAATTCATGAAATAATAAAAAAAAAATGCGTGGGGCTCCGCGCAATTTCTATGTCTAGCCAGGTACAGCTAAGCAGCTGGGGGCTGGAATCCGCAGCGCAGGGATGCCCAAGCTTTCTGGGCACCCCCAGCTGCAAATTGCAGCCCGCAGCCGCCCCAGAAGATGGCGCGTTCATTGAAGCGCCATCCTTTGGCGCTGAACCCCGCTCTTCCAGCGGCCCTGGTGGCGGTGGCACGCTGGGTAATAAAGGGGTTAATACCAGCTTTGTTATACAAGCTGGTATTAAGCCCGAGATTCTTAATGTCAGGCCACGTTTGACCCAGCCACTAAGAATCTCCAATAAAGGGTTAAAAAAACATAGAGAAAATTTTTTATTTGAAATAAAAAAAAAGCCATTAGGGACTCCATCTTTAATTAAAAAAATCCTCTTCCGTCCGACGTAGTCCAAAACGCGATGTCCTCTCTGCTCATTCCTGTGCATAGATATAGATGTCTATGCACAGGGAATGAGCAGACTGAGAACAATCTCAGCACTGCTACATCATGTCTGTGAGCAGGCGGGCTCTAGGACCCTGGAGCTGCACAGAGAAGACAGCTGGACTCGGCTTGCAAAGAAACAGCAGTTACTTTGCGAGTTTCCCTGCTATCACTGGCACAGTAGCCGAGTCTAATGCAAACAATGGCAATCCTAGTTTTGTCAGCGTTTGCCAATGATTTGCATTGGACTCGTGCGAGTAAACGCTTGGAAACTCGCAGAGTACCGAGTCCTGCGAGTCCCTTACTACTCGCCGAGTAACGAGTCCTAGCGAGTAGATTCGCCCTTCTCTACTTACAAATACTGAGGAAAAAACTCACAAAATGCTCATCGTGTGCACGAGGCCTCACAGATATTGAAGTAAAACTCACCAAATACTAATCGTGTGCATGAGGCCTTACAAATACTGGAGTAAAAACGGATTTTAGAAGAGCATGACATGCCTGTATTGGTGTCTCCTCCTCCTTTTACTCGTACATCTCTTTTCGCATTTGTATATGTCACTTTTCCATGTGTTTGTTGTACCTTCTGAGTAGTTTGTCACCTTTTGGACACCTTAGAATGTGTTTTCTATGTGTTTTCTATGTGTTTGTATGTGTTTGTGTTGGCCTGCTATTGTTTTCAATGGTGTTCGACGAACATTCAACGAACATTCGACGAACACACCCCCAATTCGACGAATCGAATTGAATTCGAACACTAAGGTGGTGGCTCATCTCTAGTCCTTTATAGAAAAACTAAAAGAATTGCGTTTAAAACTGATTTTTGTTGTCAGTGGAGTAACTTGAAGCTCATGGGTCCCAATGCAAAAACTCTAAACGGGGTCCCCAATTATTGCAAGTCTTTAATTGCATTGGTCATTTCATAAAGTCCAAAATGAATTTTGGTTCCCTCAGGACTCTAGGGCAACCCTTTGATGACTTGTAGTTACAGTCCTACTTGTGGTCCCCACTGCTGACTTTATCCCATTTAGAGAATTTACCATTTACAATGAGACACATTTAGAGATTTTTATATTTATTAATGTTTCATCTTAAAGGATATTTTTTAAAGTACTCTGATCCTTTCCTGCCTGATGAGATTGCCAATGATGGCCACATCCAGGTGGAGATTGAATTAAGACTTGGGAGGTGGTTATGTATGTTCTCTATTTCCTTCTGTTAGAAATATGCAAATAGATAAGCAGCCTTTCAGACACATCTATCAAACTTTAATGGTGTATCTAATTGGTAAGCTATAAATGTCTAGGTAGGAGTACCCCTTTAATGCCTGCAATCATAGTGAGTAAAAGCAGCACTTTTGTTAACTGGGAAAAAAACATTTCTAACAATCTACAGCTCAATATAATGTATGGTGTAGAGATATAAATTATCTGCTACGGTACAAAGATAAAAGATATTCTTTAGCTATTCAATAAGCTAAGGCAGTTGACAGTACAAATATACTGCAACGGATAAGCGTTAAAAATTTATCTGACTTGAATATTGATGAAAAGCAAGCCTGTGCTATGAATTTAAATACAGTTCTCGGAGTTAGGCATGCTGCTATTCTGTAGCCCATTTTAGATAAGGAAATCAACTCTTTACCTGCAAAATTAAATTATGAATCCTCACCACTATGTCCAAGACACTGCCTGTGCAAAAAACTTTCACTAAATTGGCAGCACAAATATATGTAGACTAAGGCTGCGTTTACACATTTGCGTATTTTGCTGCGCTTTTTTGCGCGCGCTTTTTGCCGCGTTTTTTGGCCACGCAAAAAAGCGCAGCAAAATACGCAGGGGCTTTCACACACTGCGCTTTCTTCCCCCCAGAAAGCGCAGTGATGTCACAGAGGGGAGGAAGAATCCTGCTTCCTCCTCCCCTCTGACATGTGTGACCGCCCCATTAGATTCCACAGTGTGTTAATAAACACTGTGAAATCTACATTAAACAGAGGCAAGTTAATGAAAAATAAAAAACAATCAATACTTCACCTCTCCGATGCCTTCTCCCGGTGTGCAATCTCCGATTCCAAGTGAGCTCTCTTCTGACAGGACCTGTGATGACGTCAGAGGGGGGGCGTTCCCGGGCGGTCCCATCGCTGATTGGCTGCTCGCGGTCACATGACCGCGAGTGCCCGGGAACGCCCCCCCTCTGACATCACCACAGGTCTTATCAGAAGAGATCTGACTTACAACCGGGTATCGCACAGCGGGAGAAGGCACCGGACAGCGGGAGAAGGCGTCGGAAGGTAAGTATTCATTCTTTTTTATTTTTCAGACACTTGCTTTTGTTTAATTTAGATTTCACAGTGTGTATTAACACACTGTGGAATCTAATGGGCGGCCACAGCTGTCACAGAGGGGAGGAGGAAGCTGGATTCTTCCTCCCCTCTGGGAGAATACGCAGTAGTAGCTGCGTAAACAATTGACATATCAATTGCTTACGGAGCTGCGTTTTCTCCCGGAAAACGCACTGCGTATTTTTTACGCAATGTCTGCACTGCAAAGTGAATTTCCCATTCACTTTGCAGGCAGACAAAAGGCACATTGCGTATTTTGAAAAGCGCGCGTAAAAAAACGCAGCAAAATACGCAATGTGTGAACGCAGCCTTACACTATATGGACAAAAGTACAGAGACATCTAAGAGTACCTTTACACGCCGCCACAGGGGGTAGCAACAGGTATCCATCGCACGTGCACGCGCACGTTTTTAACGGTGGATACCGATCGCCGATGCCGCATATACACGCCGCCACTGCGTGCTCCACTGAAGGTATCTGCGTTCCCCAGAAGTGCCGACACAACGTGTTTTGGCAGAAAGCTGTGCCTTCATCCGGTGATTGACCTTTCTGTCAAAACACGTTGTGAGGACCTAAGTAAAAGGAAGTAACATTTCTGACTACCTGTGTCCTGCCTTTCTGTCTGAGCGCCCTTCCTAACCGCTGCTTCATTCTTTCCTTGCCATTTCAAGTCCATTGGCATTTATACACAGTAGGACTCTATTTTGTATTTATAAGGCTTCCACTTTTCTTGAAATTATTTTTTTTTTAAGATTTTTGAATGTATTCGTTCACTTTTTGCCAATTCATCCAGAAGTGCATTTGTGAGGTCAGGCACTTACAGTGACTTCAAAAAGTATTCATGGCCCATTAACTTTTCTACATTTTTTCATGTTACACTCAAAAACACTAAATACATTTTGTTGCTATTGAATGTGATATACCAATAAAAAAATACAAGGCAATTGTGAAGTGTAAAGAAAATCATACATTTAAATAACTTTACAAATGTAAATCTTAACATTGTGAAATAGTGTTTAGTCTCTTGTAGTCTGATACTCCTAAATTAAATCCAGGGTGACCAACTGCCTCCAATAATCACCTAATTAATAAATAGAGTATAATCTATATGTAATCTATTCTCAGTTTAACCTAAGCTGTTTTGTGAAGATCTTATGGTGGGGTTACACGTCCCGATATCGCCGCGATATCGGAGGCAACGCTGCGGGAGCGCGCATTTTTTGAGCGCTTTTCCCGATATCGCATCGGCGGTTTACACACTGCGATATCGGGAAACAACGTCCCTCCGATGTGTACGCCCACCAACCCAGTAACGACCATTTAACATGGGAGTTAATGGGTGAGGTGCGAGTACGCATCGGAGTTGGGCTGTCACACGCAGCGATCCTGCTACAACGGCCTTGCGATATCGGGAAGTTGAATAGCTCTGCTATTCAACTCCGATATCGTTTTGGCATCGTTCCAGCATCGCGTTGTACGCTCAAACCGTACAACGCGCACACGATATCGGGTCCAACTCGCGACCCACGTGACTTTTTGTCGGAGTTGGGTCGGAGTTGGACGCCGATATCGCGGCGTGTAAACCCACCATTAGTGGTTTGAGAATATTAGGGATCAAACAGCTTTGTGCTGTGCTGAAAAATAAAGCAGGGTTGGGTGATAAAAAACAGCCCAAGCTCAAAACATCTCATGAGCAATGTTCAATCCATCATTCAAAAATGGAACAACTGCAAACCTACCAAGAGATGGCCGTTGACCTAAGCTGAAATCCAAGTAAGGAGATCACTAGTTAGGGAAACGCTATGACGTCCATGGTCATACTGGAGGAGCTACAGACATCCAGATAGATTCACTTAAAGGGAACCTGTAATGTTGTTTTTTGTTATTAAACCACCCCCAATGTTATTTAAATCATGTACTGTGCATTAGGGACCTGTCTTTTGTTGTTGCTGTTTTAATCCCAAGAAAACACTTTAGATACTTAGATGTTTTCATTAGCTAGCTGCCCATGCAGTCGAACAGTCATCTGGGCGGTGACATTATCACAGGTCCTACAACATTAGATGAATTTTGGCATGTTTGTAGTTGATTGACATGTCTTTTAACTGCACAGATAACTGTTTGACTGTTTGAGCAGCTACCCAATGAAAGCATCTAAGTATCTAAAATGCTTTTTTGGGATAAATAAAATAAATGGGATAAATAAAAAAAAGAACAGCTTACCAATGCAGAGTGCATGATCTAATAACATTGGGGGCGATATAATAATAAAAAACAATATGACAGGTTGCCTTTAAAATTGATCTTTGGCCTTGTTCACCCTCACCTGCGTTTTTGGCACTCTATGCGTTTTTCTGCAGTTTTTCAAAAACGCAGGTGCGTTAACGCAGGGTACATTTAAGTGTACATGCGTTTTTCAGCTCCACTGCATGCAGCGTTTTTTGGGTGCTGGAAAAAAACGCAGGGGTTGTTTCCAAAAACGCATGCGTTTTTTTAACATGGGGCCCTATGGGAAACGCATGCGTTTTTAAAAGGCACATAAAGGCACCCTGCGTTAACGCTTGCGTTTTTGCCTGCGTTTTTGAGGAAAAATTGACAAAGTCCAAAAAGGATTCAAATCCTTTCAGACACACAAGGGACATTTTTTAGCACTCTTAAAAAAACGCATGTGGTTTTAGGAGTGCTAAAAAAAACGCAAATTGTGTGTGAACAAGGCCTTTCACTGGATGTTTTAATTAAAAAAGCACATATATGCCTTATCATGCATTTACTCCATCTTGCTGCTCATATCTTTTGGGCTCAGACCCACAATGCCGTGACTCTCAGACAGTATAAATGAAGAAAAAGTGGGAGGAGTCTCCAATAAAAAATAATTCTCATGATAGCAGAGATGCAATCTCAATATGGCCTTGTTCACACATATCAACTTTTTTGAGCTTCTCTGCGTTTTTGTAGCTGTTAAAAAAACGCAGATGCGATAATGCAGAGTGCAATTGAGTGTAGCTGCGTTTTTTCACTGCACTTGCGTTTTTTTCCCCCAGTCCAAAAAACGCTCCATGCAGCATTTTTGGGTGCTGTAAAAAAATGCAATGCGTTTCTATAACATGGGGCCCTATGGGAAACGCATGCGTTTTTAAATGGCACATTTAGGCACCCTGCGTTAACGCTAGCGTTTTTGCCTGCGTTTTTGATGAAAAAATGACTAAGTCCAAAAACGTTTCTAAACCTTTCAGACACACAAGGGACACTTTTTGGCACTCTTAGAAAAACGCATGTGTTTTTTTGAGTGCTAAAAAAAACGCAAATTGTGTGTGAACAAGGCCTTTGTTTTTGGCTTATGCCCTTAGTCAATGATCATGTAAAGTGTTAGAACCAATATGTTATTTTCATACAATGTTCATATGAATTAAAAGTGTGTGGCTTTTGTTTAGAGGAAAGATGTCTTAGGCTATGTTCACATGCTGTTGCTTTTTTCTGCAGCCAAAACCTGCTGTTTTAACAGTAAAAATGCTGCATTCAAAACACAAGTTTTATTGCGTTTTTGTGCGTTTATAACTGCATTTACTTAGTTTGAATTGCATGTGTGTTTTGTCCACAATATCTACTTACATAAAAGCCCTAGTCTGCCTGTCTGAAAGTTTGTCGCCAAAATAGTGCCACATAGAATACTGGCCATAGTACAGACAGACCCAGGTACAGGTATCTCCTGTTTGGCCAGACTGCAAAAAAAGTCTTTCCATGCTTATGCACAATAACTGCCACCAACTTTGTACATCCAGTCATGCACAGTATCGAGCTGGTTGAAGCAGTGGCCATATTGCTACCCCCGGTCATTACTTTAGGAAGAGAAGAGACCATGTACTTTATTAAAATTGTAGTGGGGGTCTTGAAGTAAGACCCACAGGTGGGAGAAGAACAAGGAGACCAAGACCTACTTGCATAGGCTAGACTCCTACGCCCACCTCAAAGCACAGCATTCATTCAGTAGGCATGACCATCTTCATTGGTGAATGTGAATGGCAGCTTTGGTGGACCACTCCTCTACCACGCCATTATCACATCACACAAATCATTATAGCTTATGCATCTGCCATATTACAACACCTGCTGATGTGCAGTAATGCTAAGAGCAATTTTTACTTCACAAAAAATTTGAAAAAGACATAGTAATTAAATTTGATACTTTTTGTTCATTGTAAATTTTAACAATACTTCAGTTACTAATAAATGTAAGGGTAATATTTTAATTTTCTCTAAACATTGGTACATTATCATCATATTATCTATTGATATTCATTACTACATCTACTATCATATTTTCCATACATATACAGGGGGAAAAAAAGTGTTTAGTAAGCTACCAATTGTAAGTTCTCCCACTTAAAAAGATGAGAGAGGCCTGTAATTGATATCATAGGTAGTCCTCAACTATGAGAGACAAAATGAGAAAACAAATCCTGAAAATCACATTATCTGATTTGGAAAGACATTTTTTTTTCAAATTTTGGTGGAAAATAAGTATTTGGTTACATACAAACAAGCAAGATTTCTGACCCTCACAGACCTGTAACCTCTTCTTTAAGAGGCTTCTCTGTCCTCCACTCATTACCTGTAGTACTGGCGCTTGTTTGAACTTGTTATCAGTATAAAAGACACCTCAAACAGTCACACTCCAAACTCCACTATGGTGAAGACCAAAGAGTTGTCAAAGGACACCAGAAATAAATTTGTAGCCTCGCACCAGACTGGGAAGACTGAATCTGTAAAGGGCAAGAAGCTTCGTGTGAAGAAATCAACTGTGGGAGCAATAATTAGAAAATTGAAGACATATAAGACCACTGATAATCTCACTTGATCTGGGGCTCCATGCAAGATCTAACCCCATGGGGTCAAAATGATCTCAAGCACGGTGAGCAAAAATCCCAGAACCACACAGGGGACTTAGTGAATGACCTGTAGAGAGCTGGGACCAACGTAATACAGGCTACCATCAGTAACACACTACACCGCCAGGGACTCAGATCCTGCTGTGCCAGATGTGTCCCTCTTCTTAAGCCATTACATGTCTGGGCCCACCTGAGGTTTGCTAGAGAGCATTTGGATGATCCAGAAGAGTATTGGGAGAATGTCATATAGTCAGATGAAACCAGAGTAAAACTGTTTGGTAGAAACCCAACTCGTCGTGTTTGGAGGAGAAAGAATGCTGAGTTGCATCCAAAGAATGTCATACCTACTGTGAAGTATGGGGGAGGCAACACCATGCTTTGGGGATGTTTCTCTGCCAACGGACCAGGACGATTGATCCGTACATGAAAGAATGAACAGGGTAATATATCATGAGATTTTGAGTGCAAACCTTCTTCAATAATCAAGGGCATTGAAGATGGAATGTGGATGGGTCTTTCAGCATGACAATGATCCCAAGCACACCTCCAGGGCAATGAAGGAGTGGCTTCGCAAGAAGTATTTCAAGGTCCTTGAGCGGCCTAGCCAGTCTCCAGATCCCAACCCTATAGAAAACCTTTGGAGAGAGCTGAAAGTGTGTTGCCATCGACAGCCCCAACACATCACTACACTAGAGGAGATCTGCATGGAGGAATGGGCCAACGGACCAGCAACAGTGTGTGCCAACCTTGTGAAGACTTACAGAAAACATTTGACCTCTGTCATCACCAACAAAGGATATATGACAAAGTATTGAGATCAACTTTTGATATTGACCAAATACTTATTTTCCACCAAAATAGGTGAGGTCTACCTATGATGTCAATTACAGGCCTCCCTCATCTTTGTAAGTGGGAGAACTTGCACAATTGGTGGCTGACTAAATACTTGCTTCCCCACTGTACCTACTTTGTTGATCGCATTTTAGACAATTGAACTGCTATTGCAGTTTTACTTGCACCTATGTTTTTGCATTTAGTAAAATAAAACATTAATAATATAGTTGAACTAACATATAATCTCACATTTTCTAGAATATCCTAATTCAATAGAATTGGCCCACCATCTAGTGTTTAACAAAGCTTGCTCTATAGACCAAAATCACAGCAAAAATCGTAGTAAAACCCTAAAAGAATTGAATGCTGCATGGCACATCTCAAATTCAACCAGAAGAAAAAAACAAGCATATGCATGAAATTTATGAAATCTCATAGCATTTGCTATTATTGATAAATGTAGCTTCTTCGTTAAAAAAATGCTTCAAAACACAATGCAAAGACACTGCATATGAGTAAAACCCCAAGCAGATGCTTTATAAAAGAAATTCATGCTTCATGCCACAATATTTATACATTACAATATCCTTCCTAATTTCTAGTATAAAAGCTTTCACATTGTCTGTTTTCACTTGACTTTCCTTTGATAACAGCGAGTGTGTACATAACGGAGAGATTTTTATGGCGGTTACATAAAGACATCCACAAGTGACCCAGCATTCGGGTCTGTGTCACTATTTCAGATCTCGCAGCATAACCCTGGTGACAGGATCCATTTAGGCTGTAACTAATGCAGAGCAAGTAGAATATATATTATATATTGAATGTAAATGTATCATTATGTAATGGCTAATACTATTTGATGGCTGTAATTGGCTGCACATATTATTGCCATGAATTAACCGCTCTACCCGCTTAGTATCAGCGTGATGGAATGAGCGCTGAATGTTAGATGTGTTTATGTTTCCTGTTCAGTGATCCTGATACAAATCTGAATGAGAACAAGCACAGACAATCAACCATAAACTCCTCGAGAGGTTTGGGACAAACCCAAATGAACAGTTCTCAGTGCTGTGCTCACTAAATCAGAACAACTAACTGTAATCAGTTTTCTGGAATTCAAACACATAATCAATACTACAATTTACAGACATGCCACAGAACGGATCCATCATTATAAGGAGCCTAGGAAAGGTTTCTTGGATCAAATATTCAGAAACAAAATGATGAAATTTGAAAAAAAAAAAACAAGTACCGTATATACTTGTGTATAAGCCGACTTTTTCAGCCCAAAATTTGGGCTGAAAAGTCCCCCCTCGGCTTATACACGAGTATATACTGTGGTGTGGTGGGGGCTGTGTCCGGGCACTGCAGGAGGAGGCGGGGGGGAGGCTGCAGAATGAGCGGCACATCACGTGGTGCCGCTCATTAATTATGCATGGGGAGCAGCGCATAGTATATTGCTGCTCCCCTGCACAGTATAGCCTCCCCCGGTGTCTCCCTGCCCCCCCTATGTATACAGAGGCCCCCCTCCTCAGCATTGATTCATCTCACCCGCCCGGTCTTCACCCGGGTCCTCCAGCTGCTCCGGCTGCGTGTCCCGCGTCTTCTAATACCGGCGTCCTCCCGCTCTTCCTGCTTGAATGTAATCATGTGACTCGGTCACATGATTACAGTCAAACAGGAAGTGCGGGGAGGACGCCGGTATTAGAAGACGCGGGACACGCAGCCGGAGCAGCTGGAGGACCCGGGTGAAGACCGAGGGGGTGAGATGAATCAATGCTGAGGAGGGGGGTCCTCTGTATACATGGGGGGGCTGCATTATCACTGCTGGGGGCTGCATTACCACTGCTGGGGGCTGTATACTGCTGGGGGCTGTATCACCACTGCTGGGGGCTGCATTTCCACTGCTGGGGGCTGTATACTGCTGGGGGCTGTATCACCACTGCTGGGGGCTGCATTTCCACTGCTGGGGGCTGCATTTCCACTGCTGGGGGCTGTATACTGCTGGGGGCTGTATCACCACTGCTGGGGGCTGCATTTCCACTGCTGGGGGCTGCATTTCCACTGCTGGGGGCTGCATTACCACTGCTGGGGGCTGTATACTGCTGGGGGCTGTATCACCACTGCTGGGGCTGCATTTCCACTGCTGGGGGCTGTATACTGCTGGAAGCTGTATCACCACTGCTGGGGGCTGCATTTCCACTGCTGGGGGCTGCATTACCACTGCTGGGGGCTGCATTACCACTGCTGGGGGCTGCATTACCACTGCTGGGGGCTGCATTACCGCTGCTGGGGGCTGCATTACCGCTGCTGGGGGCTGTATTACCGCTGCTGGGGGCTGTATTACCACTGCTGGGGGCTGCATTACCACTGCTGGGGGTTGTATTACCACTGCTGGGGGCTGCATTACCACTGCTGGGTGCTGCATTACCACTGCTGGGGGCTGTATCACCACTGCTGGGGGCTGTATCACCACTGCTGGGGGCTGTATCACCGCTGCTGGGGGCTGTATCACCGCTGCTGGGGGCTGTATCACCACTGCTGGGGGCTGTATTACCACTCCGGGGGGCTGTATTACCACTGCTGGGGGCTGTATACTGCTGGGGGCTGTATCACCACTGCTGGGGGCTGCATTTCCACTGCTGGGGGCTGTATACTGCTGGGGGCTGTATCACCACTGCTGGGGGCTGCATTTCCACTGCTGGGGGCTGCATTTCCACTGCTGGGGGCTGTATACTGCTGGGGGCTGTATCACCACTGCTGGGGGCTGCATTTCCACTGCTGGGGGCTGCATTTCCACTGCTGGGGGCTGCATTACCACTGCTGGGGGCTGTATCACCACTGCTGGGGGCTGCATTTCCACTGCTGGGGGCTGTATACTGCTGGAGGCTGTATCACCACTGCTGGGGGCTGCATTTCCACTGCTGGGGGCTGCATTACCACTGCTGGGGGCTGCATTACCACTGCTGGGGGCTGCATTACCACTGCTGGGGGCTGCATTACCGCTGCTGGGGGCTGCATTACCGCTGCTGGGGGCTGTATTACCGCTGCTGGGGGCTGTATTACCACTGCTGGGGGCTGCATTACCACTGCTGGGGGCTGCATTACCACTGCTGGGGGCTGTATTACCACTGCTGGGGGCTGCATTACCACTGCTGGGGGCTGCATTACCACTGCTGGGGGCTGTATCACCACTGCTGGGGGCTGTATCACCACTGCTGGGGGCTGTATCACCGCTGCTGGGGGCTGTATCACCGCTGCTGGGGGCTGTATCACCACTGCTGGGGGCTGTATTACCACTGTGGGGGGCTGTATTACCACTGCTGGGGGCTGCATTACCACTGCTGGGGGCTGTATTACCACTGCTGGGGGCTGCATTACCACTGCTGGGGGCTGCATTACCACTGCTGGGGCTGTATCACCACTGCTGGGGGCTGTATCACCGCTGCTGGGGGCTGTATCACCGCTGCTGGGGGCTGTATCACCACTGCTGGGGGCTGTATCACCGCTGCTGGGGGCTGTATCACCGCTGCTGGGGGCTGTATCACCGCTGCTGGGGGCTGTATCACCACTGCTGGGGGCTGTATCACCACTGCTGGGGGCTGTATCACCACTGCTGGGGGCTGTATCACCGCTGCTGGGGGCTGCATTACCACTGCTGGGGGCTGCATTACCACTGCTGGGGGCTGTATCACCACTGCTGGGGGCTGTATCACCACTGCTGGGGGCTGTATCACCGCTGCTGGGGGCTGTATCACCGCTGCTGGGGGCTGTATCACCGCTGCTGGGGGCTGTATCACCGCTGCTGGGGGCTGTATTACTGCTGCTGGGGGCTGTATTACCGCTGCTGGGGGCTGTATACCTGTGCTGGAGTCCACCCTCGGCTTATACGCGAGTCAATAGGTTTTCCCAGTTTTTGGGGGCAAAAGTAGGGGGGTCGGCTTATACACGGGTCGGCTTATACACGAGTATATACGGTACTCAGAAGCTTTAGTGTTTAACCAGATTAATTAGATGACAAGAACTTTGACATTTGGTTTACTGGCTGCTAAAGAGGACCTGTCACCAGCTCAAATGTGGCCAGTTTTTGTCCTAACTATATTCCTCCTCCTTACTTGATTATTCAATTTTTCTGCTTCTTTTTAATTATCCTTTTAATTTGGTGCTAATTGTTATTGTCTTTTCAAATGGGTAAATCACTCACCTTTAAGAGTTGTGTGCCCTCGCACAACCCCGGGTATTGCCTCCTATTGTAGCAGTGCCCTCTGGAACCCTGCTGCGGCTCCTCGGTGTCTCGTCCCGTGCCTTACGTGTCACATGTCTGCCATACAGAAAGTACGTCACCGCAGGTCCTACATTCGTGGAACCCAGTCTCCTAGGATACCAAAGGTCCTTGTGGCTCCTGGATAGCATTGATCTCCAGCCGGAGCAGCTCCTGCCAATCTCCCTAAAGGGAGTAGTGACATATAGGCTAGGGTCACATTTGTGGTTGCAATTGCAGATCCTGATCCGGTTTTGAGCATTAAAAATGCTCAAAACTGGATCCGGATCCACAGCCATAGACTCCAATACAAATACCGAATTGCACTATTTGCAATCCAGTTACCGAATCCGGTTTTGAAAATTGCAAAAATGCTCATTCCAAAATCGGATGCATAATGCATCCACATCCGGAATGAGGATTGCATTTTGACCAATTTTAAGAAGTATGAAAGAAGGCATAGTCCAAAACTGCATCCGGTAATGGCTGCGGTTTCTGGATTGTGCCTTCTAAATGTGAGCATAGCCATAATATAAGAGTGTTTACAGGCTAGTTGGAGCACTGGGATGGATGGTACCACCTGATGAAGACAACTGAATTACTGTCAAAACTCGTAGTAGCAGCACAAGGGGCATTAAAGGTTTGTTTTAAATTCAATAGTGACCCCTGTCTAATTTCCATCCTAGTGATCCAACTAGCCAGTAAACACTTGTATCTAATATATAAAGCTGAATGTGTGTATGTGTGTATGTGTGTATATCCGGGATTGGCATCTACACCGTCGCAGCTACAGCCGCAAAATTTTACAGAGTCACACGTCTGGACCCCGGGAGCGTCATAGGCTATGTTGTGAGGCGAAATTTTAACCCTGCGCGTTCCAGTTCACCAAACAATTTTGCCCCTATTTACATAATGGGAGAAAAGGGAAAGGAAACGTGTGGGAGGAAAATAGACAGCTGTCAGCTATAGAGACAAAATTTTGCACAGTCACACGTCTGGACACCGGGAGCGTCATGGCTATGTTGGGAGGCGAAATTTTAACCCTGCGCGTTCCAGTTCACCAAACAATTTTGCCCCTATCTACATAATGGGGAAAAAGTGACAGTTACCAGTTGACAGTTGTGAATGAGAGGGGCTTAATGATAGCACCAAAGACTAGCAGCACATACCAGCATATAGTCACTAAGGTGGGGCCCCAACATGAGATATTCACCACACACAGGGACATGTATACACACCACACGCTCACAAAGAGTAACAGCAAGTGTATAGTCGCTAAAGTGCAGCCCCAACATTGGATACTCACCACGCACCCGAACAAACACACACCACAAAGAGACACACACAACACAGAGACACACACCCCCCCCCAAGGGGACACACACACACTCTATAGTGACACATGCACTCACCCCACAGGGACACACACCACAAAGAGACACACATAACACAGACACACACCACACAGACCCCTCTCCCCCCACAGGGACACACACACATAGCCACCCTATAGGGACACATGCACTCACCCCACAGGGACACACACAGCACAAAGAGATACACACACACCACACAGACCCCCCCACAGGGACACACACACACATACACACCCTATAGGGACACATGCACTCACCCCTCAGGGACACACACACACCACAAAGGGACACATACAACACAGAGACACACACACCCCACACAGACACCCCCCCACAGGGACACATACACACCCTATAGGGACACATGTACTCACCCCACAGGGACACACACACCACAAAGAGACACACACAACACAGATACACACACACACCACAGACCCCCACACAGGGGCACACACACATACACACCCTATAGGGACACATGCACTCACCCCACAGGGACACACACACACACCACAAAGAGACACACACAACAGAGACACAAACCACACAGACCCCCCCACAGGGACACACACATACACACCCTATAGGGGCACATGCACTCACCCCACAGGGACACACACAACAGAGACACACACCACACAGACCCCATCCCACAGGGACACACACATACACACCCCAGGGACACACACACACCACACAGACAGACACAGATGTGCACAAATCACCTCACACAACTCGCCTCATACGTGTGCTATCTTTATTTTCCAAACATAAACATCTGATTAAAAACAGCCAATGTGCAACACATGTGCCATATAGAGAATTAAGGCAGATGTCAGTCACATGAGCTGTCTATTGTGTGTATGTGTGAGGTAACATATACTGCCCGGCCAGGGGGAGGGTTTACTGTTGGCTGGAGATTTATTAGGCTGCCTATAGCAATCAATCACAGCTCAGCTTCTATTTTCCTACAGGTCATTAATATGACATATTCAAATTCTATTTTGTTATAGCTAACAGCAGTTATTTATTAACCCGGGCGTAGCCGGGTACTACAGCTACTATTATATAATCTTCAACTGGTGACAGATCCTCTTTAAAGAGAACCTATCAGGCAATTGATGGTCAGTGAAAAATTGGGATAAGTTCATTACTAGCAGATGATATTTTAGAGAAAACATGGTTTATAAAAGAGCAGGCAACAAAATGACTTGTAACCGAATGGGTCCTTGCTTTTCTTTATCTCACGTTTTCGAGGCTCAGCTGAGCTTGTTATGCCACATGAGCCCCATTCCCAATCACCGCTTGTTTCTTTCTTCCCGCCTTCAAACATACATATAATTAATCAACAGAAGTCAGAGCTGCAGTTGGCCACCAACTTCCTGGTTATTACTTATATGCCTGAAAGCGGGGAGAGAGAATCCGGCTGTGATATGGCTCGAGGTCAACGTGATTTAACAACCTCACATGAGCCCTAGAAACGCAAATGCTGATAACAGTGGAACGGCAAGAGGGGTATAAAATATTTTATTTTAATTGGGACTTATGTGTGAAGTGAGAAGAGGTTGTTCTAGTAGTGGACTGCTCTTTTAATCTAGCAGAGTTTCTGTGATATGCTTTGACCTTTAACCCCTTCATGACCCTGGAATGTTTCATATTTCATTCTCGTTTTTTGCTCCCCTACTTCCAAGAGCCATAACTTTTTTATTTTTCCGTCAATATAGACATACGACAGCTTGTTTTTTGCGGGACGAGATGTACTTTCATATTTTATTTTACAATATAGTTTAATGGAAAATTGCAAAAAAATTCTAAATGCAGTGAAATTGCAAAAAAAGTGCAATTACACGTTTGTTTTTTGGATATTTTAGTCGCTATGTTCACTATATGGTAAAACCGATGTGACGGGGTGATGCCTCGGATCGGTACGAGTCATAGACATTCAACATGTTTACCTTTTCTGGTATCTAGGTGGTGAAAAAAAAATTCAGAAGTTTGAAAAAAAACAAAAACTGACTTTTTGCGCCATGTTTTGCGACCCGTAGTGTTCTCATTTTTCGGGATCTAGGGCTGTGTGACGGCTTATTTTTTGCGTCTTGAGCCAAAATTTCTAATGATACCATTTTTGGGGGATCCACAGTTTTGGTCGCCCGTTATTGCATTTTATAGCAATGTTACAGCAACCAAAAAAAACAGAATTTTGGCATTTGGACCATTTTTTCCGTTACGGAGTTCACGGCTTTCATTAACGGATTTAATAGGATGATAGATCGGGCGATTCTGAACACGGCGATACCAAACATGTGTATTCTTTTTCTTTTTTTAATACTTTTATTGTGAATGGGGGAAAAGGTGGGTGATTTGAACTTTAATTATATATTTTTTTTTACAGGTTTTTAAAAACTTTATTTTTTCATTCATTCTTATTTTTACACTGCCTCTTTAAGAGGCACCTTGCTGCACAGTCCATCCGCTTCTGGGAGATACAGATGAGCTGCAGCTCATCTGTATCTCCCAGAATCACAGACCTGTTCCAACCACAGCAGGAAACTATGCTCTGACACCATCCGGGGTCTAGCCAGGGCCCTGGGCTGTCACGTGAGAACCGGAGATCCCACGATACTATTGCGGGATCTCTGGAGCAGGCTGGGAACAGCGTGTTCCCCACTGCGGCCGCCTTGGATCCCGATGTCAGTGATTGACAGCGGGATCCAAGGGCTTAACAGCGCAGATCGGATCCCGGATCCGATCGGAGCTGTTAGTCCGACATCTCAGCTGATCACATCAGCTGAGATGTTGGCTGTTTGATGTGAGCACCGCGCCAGAGCTCACATCAAACATCCCTTACCCGCCCATGACGTTGTATAACGTCATAGGTCGTTATGAAGAGACCGAGAATGAAAATGCTAACATGCCAAACCTCTCTTCTATTTTCTCAGAATTTACTCATAAGGAGCATGAAAATAGGATTGTTTACAATGGTTAGTAAGGATTTGCACCTCTTTCTTATAATAAATGTATGGACTTCGGAAGCTATAAGAAAAAATGGATTCCCCACCACATGTTAGTAGCTTCTGTGGGCACAGATTGGCTGTGGTGGTCAGGTTGATCTTGCTGTATGTGAAGAAGAGAGTAGCAGGAGACCAGGCCAGGAGAGATGTAGGGGTGGCAGGGAATTCATGGGAAAATATGTGTTCTTTCTTTTTTATAGCACGCTCAGATCTATTATAATTAAAGGAGAGGGGTAGAATCCTCTTTAGGTTTTTGATATTATGCCGCACATTGTTTTCCCATGAATTGTTCAAAAGAATTCTTCAGGCAGTGCATTATTGGATCATCAGGTTTTACAATTGCTTTAGTCTACATTGTCATGATGAGCTTTTGTTGAGATTTTTATGTTACAGAATTTCGGCACCTATTATATATATTAGATTACTTGCGTTTTTTACATGTATTTTATTGTTTTTTTACATTGTGTTTTTTACATCTCTTTTTTATGCCATGTTTTAATTAAAACTGCTGTGTTTTTTACAGTTTTTTTGTATTTGGCTTTGACAAAACTTTATTGATAAACTTATGTGCAGATTACAGGCATTTTTCATGCGCTTCTGCAGCAGAAATGCACTAAAAATGCATATTTGTTTTTTACCAGTATATTTATTACATGCTCTTTTTATCGCGTTTTTGACACTGACAGTTTTGGTGTGTCATGCAACCCCTTCACCACCCGGCCATTTTTCGTTTTTCATTTTTGTTTTTTGCTCCCCTGCTTCCAAGAGCCATACGTTTTTTTATTTTTCCGACAATATAGACCAGGGGCAGGGAACCATTTTTCTGCCGAGGGCAATTTGGAAATTTCTACAATCCTTCGGGGGCCGTACAAAATTATCAACTTGAAAATTACCCACTATATTTGGTTAAACAATCAACTCACCCCTACTGTGGTGGCTAGAGCTGCTTCTCTTTGGTGGAGCTGTGATGTTAGGTGATATTGGTCTTGTTGCTTCTCAACTGCTTTTCCAGGTTTACTAGAGCCCTAGACATCACAGGAGAGGCTGAGAGCATATACGTCACTGGGAATGCAGAGGCTGGGGTAGAGAGATCACTGGATAGGTGGATTTAAAGGGCAGACAGTCTGCAAAACACATCTGGCAGCCTGAGCACTGCGGTCCCCAGAAATCTGCACGGGGGCCGCAAAAATGTCATCGAGGTCTGGGGCCTGAGGTTCCCCACCCCTGATATAGACGTATGAGGGCTTTTTTTTGTGGGACAAGTTGTTCTAGATGCAATAATTTATGTTACTATATAATGTACAGAAAAATTGGAAAAAAATTCCAAGTGCGATGAAATTGCAAAAAAAGTGCAATTACACGTTTATTTTTGTTTTTTTTTATTCACCATGATCACTATATGGTCAAACTGACATGACTGTGTGATGCCTCGGGTCGGTAAGAGTTCGTAGATACCAAACATGTATTCTGTTACTTTTATCTAAGTGGTGAAAAAACATTCAGAAGTTTGAAAAACAAAGAATTGCATTTTTTGCGCCATGCTCTGCGACCTGTAACATCCTCATTTTCGGGATCTGGGGCTATCTGATGGCTTATTTTTTGCGTCTTGAGCTGATGTTTCTAATGACACAATTTTTGGTTAGATACACTATTTTGATCACCCGTTATTGCATTTTATAGCAATGTTGGAGAGACCAAAAAAAACGCAAGTTTGGCGTTTGGAACCTTTTTTCCATTACACAGTTTACAGCTTTTATTAATTGAAATTATATATTGATAGATTGGGCATTTCTGAATGCAGCAATACCAAATGTACTTTTATTTTGAATTGGGGCAAAGGGGGTTGATTTAAACTTTTGTGGGGTTTTTTTTTTCATATTTTTTTAAACTTTATTTTTATTTGATTACTGTTTCTACACTGCCCCATAAAGCACTGTTGCAGGGTCCAATAGTTTGTACCATGTCCCGATGAGCTGCAGCACATCGGGACAGGACATTTGGTTCTACTTTCAGTGGTTGGCAGTGCTTACCAATCACTGACCGAAAGTGGTCCCTGATAGCTTCCGTGTTCACACCAGGACCCAGGGCTATCATGTGAGCACCCACGATCTCCGACCTCAGTGGGGAACGGCGCGATCCCCACCGCGGCGGTTTTGGATCCCGCTGTCAGTGAATTACAGTGGGATTGAACGGGTTAGCAGCACCGATCGGTGCTGGAAGCCTGACATGTCAGCTGATGAGATCAGCTGAGATGTCGGGTGTTTGATGTGAGCGCCACACCGGAGCTCACATCAAACACCGGGACCCAACCCATGACATTAAGGGTCGGGAAGGGGTTAAACAAAGCTGCATTGTATAAAATAAAATTTTATTGATATATTTATGCACAAATTAATAGTGTTTTTGATTCGATTTTGCAGCAGAAGTGCACAAAAAGTGCGTGTTTATTTTTACCCGTGAATTTTCGAAAAATCTGCAAATAAAACTCAGTGTACATGAAAGAGAAATTGACATTTTGCAGATTTAAAACATGCAGCGCAGATCAGATTATGCTGAGTAAAAAAGAAGCACAGTGAGCATGAGAATCATATAAATCCCTTCTACTTTGCTGTACAGTAACTGTAAAACACTACGTTTTTGATGCAATGTCAAAAACTGACCAAAAATCCATCGTGTGTACAGTATGTTAATAGTCTACAGCATGTCAAGTTCTCTTGGGGGTACGCTGAGTTTTATGTGCAGATTTTCCCTATAGATTTGCATCAGATACATAAGATTTACATGCTTTTGTGTGCATTTCTGCTGTTTAAATGCACAATTTTTGTTTATAAATAGCTGGAACATAACCTCTGCTGACAATCTATGACCTCAGTGGTCACATGGCATACCTCTGTTGCCACTACTCAGTGATGGAATGCCAGTGCAGTATGCCACATGCTCTGAGCACAGCATAATGAAAAAATATACAGCTTTCTACTATTCCGTATTTCAGTTCCTTGATGTTTTTAAAGCATCAAACCAGCGTTTTGTTTTTTCCAGTGCTGCAGTGGCACTTTAACTCTAAAGGTACCTTTCCACGCTACAATGTCGTAACGATCTCACCAATGATCTCATGGGTGCGTGGTCGTTAGGACATCTTTTTGAGATCGTTGGCGAGATGTCACACGTCTAGATATCGTGAACGACGCACTAATGATGTGGTGAGCAGCTATTGTTCGCACAACCCAGCGAACGATACTTGTTCACTGTTGTGAATAGGGGAAGTCATTCACAACATCGTTATCGCAGTGTCACACACAATGATGCAGCAGGTTGGCTGATCAAGGATCGTCTAATTTGAGAACATGTAACACACAACGACGTCCTAATGATGCCGTTTGAACAACTCCAAATCCATGACGTTTCTGTGATATCGTTCACGATATCGTACGATGTAACGGTGCTTTAGGGTTTCATACTTTTTTAGCACCAAGGCGCCATCTTGTGTCTACAACATCTAGTTATCCAAAGTCAAAACTTATGTTACAAGCTCCAAAGACCAATCTATGAGAGGCAGAACGGGGATCTCAATGAGATGTACTGAGCTGTGACCTCCGGCACTCTCCATGAAACACTGGAGTTGCCAGCAGGTCACAAATCGCTGAAGACCAACCGACATTGCAGTGATAACAGATGAAGACGGCAGCAGATAAGTATGAGACAGGGGCAGGTGACTTAGATGTAAAGATCCACTCTACCGGTGCCAATACAAAACTGGAGTGCTTTAAATCAATGAGTGCGTTTTCCAAAATAGAGAATATACTGTAGATTTTGTGGTGTATTACAGTGGCAAAAAAGGTCCTGCACCCAAATTGACATGAGGTGTGGAACTTAAATCAGTTGAATGTTAAATCCTTTGATCCTCACTGCAGATTTTACTACAGTATTTGCAATTTACAGAATAAATTCTGCTGCACATCTGCAGCAGAATCTGCTAGGAAAACTTACATTGTTTTACAACGGATTCCCCACTGACAGAGGTTTTATTTACAAATTACACTACTCACAAAAAGTTAGTGATGTTTTACTTTTGGGTGAAACTTCAGGTTGAACCTAAAATATGCTCTAACCTTGTGAGGTGAACTTAATGTGAAATGAAGTTAAGCTGGACCTCACTTCACTTTGCATTTACTCAGTGGAATCAGGCCGGTCCGTGCTTGCAAGACTGGCGTGGTGAGCTGGTTGCCTTTACTATTTCAAACTTTATGTGACCTTCTCTTCACTGTCCAACTGTTGAGTACTTTTTGCACAACTTGCTGTCCTTTAACAAGGTGCTTAATGGCAAAATTCACAACAGGTGATTGACCCATGAATCGCCCAATACAATTTGTGGGTCAATAAGAATTGGTATTTTAACAATAATCCTAATCATGTTGTCCACATTTTGAAATTATGAGACCAGGACAACACCTCAAAATTGATCAATTATACCTGTCACACGGCATTTTGCACAAAACTCATAGTGTCATGGTGTCATATAGCTCTCTTCATACTTCTTATTCTGAAACTCCACACTGAGGTCTCTCTGATGCTTCTGAGTTCTATAAACAGGCTTGGGTGTCAACCAGCTGTGTTCTCAGTAGTGATTGGGCTAGCAGGAGTTAATCTCTGTATGACTCCTGAATACTTCTAGGATTACATGTTCTTGATGACCTATCACAGTTTCTCCCTGCCTTTTTAAGGGTTGAATCTGTTTTCTCATGCCGACTATAGCTTCAATGTTGCTCCAGCAATATCAGTCCTTTTCTTAGTGTTCCAGTAATCTGGTATCAGTTGCTACTGTTTGGTGTTTAGGGAAAACTTTCTTGTTTCTTGTTTTAAGTCCTGCTTGTGTATTGCACTAAGGACCAGGATACTCAGCAGTGGGTCAGAAGGGTTTAAAGTCACGGTGGCAGCGCCCCGCGCTGTGGCCCTGACAAACACTTGTAAAAGGGTGAGTATTTAGAGAAGAAAATAGTTTATAAAGTTCATGATGCCAGCTGAGGTGTCCAGCCAGAGATGGCCGGTGCAGCATGTTGTTACTCCCAGGGAATAGATGTTGTTGCAGCTAGGTGGTATACCCTCCTCAGCCATGGAAGACCCCTGGAATGTAGGATGATGTAGAAGATGATAGTAGTCATAGTGCAAGGAGTGCAGAGAAGTAGCAGAAATAGTATAAGGATGCAGTCTTTTTATCTTTACATTTGTTTTTGCAATTCAGTCCATCAGCACGTCCTGGTACTGGTTCACCAGGCCGTCAGTCTGGTCAGTCTGAGGAGAACTAGGGACCACTCTGCCAGACGGGTTTATGGTCTACTAGCTGACGTCTCCTTGGGATCAGGTTGTGGGTGCCTATAGCTTTCCTGATCCTCTGAAACTCCACCATAGCTGACTTCCAGCTGAGTAGACAATGCAGAACCGATAAGCTGCCAGACTCACGCTGGCTCTCTAGTCCTTTGGTAGTTGCTGTGCCCCGGACAGTCCCACACAGTGTGGATACTGGTTCTGGCACCCCTCCTGTAGTTTGAGCTGCTGCTCAGCCTGAAAGCTGAAAACAGGCTTTTGCTCTCTCTCATTGACTCTCACTAACTAACTCCTGTTGCCACCCCTCCCTACTACCCACTACTGCTAAGCCCTCCCTCCAATCAGAGTTTATCATAGCCTAAATCAGGCCTTCTTGTGCCCAGCCCTCTGATCAGAGTTCTGGCAGTGTTTGTCTGCTTCGGGAGTCTACCTGAATTCTCTTCAGATGTGGTATTAGTACTGATGACTTTAAATATCATTGTGGTGACTAGACCGCAAGGGTGCTACATTTGTACTTGTTTTCTCCTTATTACTTATTGTATTCTCCCTCTGTGTGTGTGTGCTGTGAGCTTGTGTTTTGTTTCTCCCCTGTCTGCCTTTATCTGTGGGTTCCTTTACTCCCAAGCTCCGGAGGGAGGGGGAGTAGGATTCAGTTCAGGGCAGTACAAGAGCAGGGCTAGGGTAATGACTCAGGCCTCTCCAACATCAGGAGAACCCCAGAGTTATGGATAGTTCAGGGCTCCCTAGCCTCAGGGGCAGATCAGGTGCTCCAGTTTTTCTTTTCTCCACAGTCCTTGTGAAAGTACCTCACCATTGCGAGGCTTCAAGCAGGATGTTCTCAGAGGGAAGTGGTTAGTTACCTTGAAGTGTCACAGAGCATCATCAGCAGGTTGCAATAGAGCTAAAGAGAGACTGGAAGAATACCAAAAAAGGCATAGAAGTGGATGGATTTTGGCCACATTCCACACTGATGACCGCTGCATTGTGAACAATGCCTGGCAGAACTGAATGTTGAATGCAACACAGCTTTGTACACATTTAAGGGAGGTGAGGAGTACCATATGGTCAGGGAGCATATACACTGGATGATGGACTAGTGGGCCTTCGCTGATGAAAGTTGATTTATGCTGAGCAAAAACAACGTCCATCAACGATGTTGGAGATGTTATAGAGAATTCTATGCATCAGTCACTATTAACACCATATGAGCCTTTGGTGGTGGTGGTGTTACAGTGTGGGCAGGTGTGTCTATGCAATAAAAAATTGCCATACACTTTGTGAATAGTACAGTGACAAGCCCCTACTACTAGTTCATCTTAATGAATTAGAAGATCATCAAAAAGTTAATTTTTTTCAGTAATTCAATACATAAAGTGAAATGCATACTGTATATTATGCAGAGTCATTACAAACAGAGTGATCTATTTCAAGTGTTTTTTTTCTGTTAAAGGGCACAAACTCACAGGTTTTAGGGCTATAAAGTGAAGCCAGTTCCTTACAGGCACTGGGATGCTGATTGCAATTATACCTTTGCTTCAATTATTACATGTATGATTGCAGAGAAAACTGTTATCAAACATCAAGAAAAAAGTGCAGCAGAGGGACGGAGTGTGCAGCACATTAGCAAAAGAGGGACTGGGCTTCTTTGTATTACTCCTCTGTTTGCTCTAAGCTAATCCTTCCCCCCTCCCTCCCTCTCTCTCTCTCTCACCATCTCCTGGTTCTGCTGGGAGTTGAAGTGTCTCTGGATATGCAGACTGTGTGATAGAGCATGCTAGGGGTTGTAGTATCTCTGGATGTGGAGACTGTGTGATGGATCATGCTGGGAGTTGTAGTGTCTCTGGATTTTCAGACTGTGTGATGGACCATGCTGGGGGTTGTAGTGTCTCTGGATGTGCAGACTGTGTGATGGAGCATGCTGGGGGTTGTAGTCTTTCTGGATGTGCAGACTGTGTGATGGAGCATACTGGGGGTTGTAGTGTATCTGGATCTACAGATTCTGAGCCAGTGACATAATATCTCCCAGCATGCTCCATGGTCAGATCCCTACTATTGTCATCTGTGATCTGTCGTCTGTGATCTGTGATGTCAATAGCAGGGATCTGTCCTTGTCTGTTAGAGGAGACAAATCAGGATGTGCAGAGACTGGAGGGTGCAGGGATTTCTACTGCTTGTGAGGATCACAAGAAGGGAGAAAGAGGGAGGGAGAGAGGGGAGGAGAGAGGGTTTGGCTAGGAGCAAACATGGGGAGTATTACAAAGAAACCCAGCCTCTCTTATGCTAATGTGATGCACACTCCGTCCCTCTGCTGCACAAATGTTCTGATGTTTGATAACAGATTTCTCTGGAATCATAGATGTAATCATTGAAGTAAAGGTATGATTGCACTCTGTATTCCAGTGCCTGTAAAGAACTGGCTTCACTTTATAGCCCTAAAACCTGCTTGTTGGTTCTCTTTAATGTTGAGCATTATGGCTTACAGCCAATGAAAACCCAAAGGTCATTATATCACAAAATTACAGTAGGAAGGATGAAGGGTGAAAAACAGTGCTGCCATATTCCACAAGACATCAAAGGGTAAATATAATATTAATTTATTAGTAAACGTGTTTCAGGGCTCCAAGAAACGCCCTGAGACATGGCAATATCACATTGATTTTTGATGTTTTTCTAATTCATTGAAAAGCACTAGTACATGAATAATGTAATCCAGGCATTGTGCCTTTGCATGAACAAAACTTAATTTTATCTTCATAGATGACAATGCCCCAGCTCATTGAGGTCACATCATTAGTGAATTGAAGCTTGAGTCTGGGGTGCCTCAAATGGAGCGGCCTGCAATGTCTCCAGACCTGTATCCCATAGAAAACATATGGGATCAGTGGAGTTGCCATGTAGAGGCTCATAACTCTGTACTCCAGAACCTCAATGACCTGAAGGCCACTCTTTAAGAAGAATAGGATGTCATGACTCTGCAGACAATATTTCCACTTGTGAACAGCATGAGACATTGTTGTCAAGCTGTAATGGATGCTCATGGTCACATCGATGCTCATAGCCAAAAGTTATTAAACCATTGACATTTTTTGTTGGGTTATACCCACCACTGTTGTTGGCTTTTGTTTCAGGAAAGTGTTTGTGATGAAGAGATCACCATTGCGTGCGTCTAGTGAAGTTTCTTACTTTTATGAATAAATGTCACTGTAGCATGAACCTTTTATATTTTCCATAAAATTTACCTGTAAGCTAAACATCCCTAAGTTTTTGAGAGTGGTGTATGCTATTTGTGGACATATACTCCAGGTATACATCATGAGCTAAAAGCATCTTGCGGCCGTATGAGTCCTCCACCATGATTTTATAATAGCATTGGAAGAAAAAGATAAAATGCCTATTACAGGCTAATCTCTAGTGATACATCTACAGTTAGTTACAAGAAATATATACCTAATTTGTTGATGTATTGGTAGGGATCTGCATAGACGTTTTGTTCATTGCCTTAGAAAATATTCCCGTTTACTTAGAACAAGGGGATGTTTTGAAAAAGACAAATATTTGAAATTCTTGCTTCTTCTCTGTGTCTATGTTTAGTAATTTTGGTCTATTATATCATTATTTCTTTTTTTTTTTGAATGGAACATAAAGTGGATGTAACCTTCTAAAAACTCTGGGCACCCCTTATTCTGTGCTTTTTTTGTTGTTGTGATGTGTCACTCCATTGCAGAGATATTCACATTTGTTGTTTTTATAATATAGTATGTGAAAACTCTGCTTGCAGACCAACTGGGCATTTCTTCATAGGCTAGGGTCACATTTGCGGTGTTTTTTTGCCATCCGGATCCGGTTTTGAGCATTAAAAATGCTCAAAACCGGATCAGGATCAGCAGTCTATAGGCGCCCTTTATAAAACTGGATTGCACTTAATGCAATCCAGTTCCCGCATTCCGGTTTCGCTGTCTGCGTGAAAAATCATGCAGGCAACGTTTTTCAGAGCGATTTCAAAACCGCAGCAGGGCTGCTATAATGGGCGCCTATGGGAGCCCATCCGGCTACTGCAAGGCACATGTGAATGCTTGCGGTTGCCGGATGCTTTGTTCATCCCTATAGCTGCAGGGATGAACAAAGCATCCGGCAACCGGATTGCACATTATGAGCAATCCGGCTACGGGATGCAGGTTTTGGGACACATTTGGAATGCAAAATGTGTCTGAACGCACATGATATTACTGCATCCGGATCTAGATGTGGTAATCGCAATGTGCCTTCCAAGTGTGACCCTAGCCATAGTCTTTTTTGGGAACATGTGATTTCAACCTTCCCTTTTAGATTCTGCCAATCACAACTCGGCTGTGTCTGATGGTGGGTTTACACGCCGCGATATCGGCGTCCAACTCCGACCCAACTCCGACAAAAAGTCACGTGGGTTGCGAGTTGGACCCGATATCGTGTGCGCGTTGTACGGTTTGATCGTACAACGCGATGCTGGAACGATGCCAAAACGATATCGGAGTTGAATAGCCGAGCTATTCAACTCCCCGATATCGCAAGGACGTTGTACCAGCATCGTAGCGTGTGACAGCCCAACTCCGATCTGTACTCGCACCTCACCCATTAACTCCCATGTTAAATGGTCGTTACTGGGTTGGTGGGCGTACACATCGGAGGGACGTTGTTTCCCGATATCGCAGCGTGTAAACCGCCGATGCGATATCGGGAAAAGCGCTCGAAAAATGCGCGCTCCCGTGCCGTTGCCTCCGATATCGCCGCGATATCGGGACATGTAACCCCACCATGAGACTGTTAGATCAGCTTCCAAGTTGTGATTGGCAGCACCTGGGTGGAAGGGATAAAAAGATACACCCCCAGAGAAGACTCTGAATAAAGGCAAGTTGGACTGCAGGCAGAGATTTCACAGACTGCAATCCAGCGGCAAAAAATATGAATATCTCATCAGTGGTGTGACACAGCACAAATAGGAAAAAGGCAGCAGAATCCGAGGAGCTAAGGTTTTTTTTAACAAGGTATTTAAATTTAAAGCAAGTATTTTGTACTTTTTAAAGAGTAAAGGCCACGTTACACACACAGATATCTGTTCAGATATTGTTCGCAGATCTCTGGTTGCAGTGAAATCATGGACACATTGCTCCATTTTGTGGCTGTGTACAATGGAACAATGTGTCCATGATTTCACTGCAACCAGAGATCTGTGACCAATATATCTGTGTGTGCCTATTTCACATCTAAGCCTGGTCTACGTTTTGCTTCATTTGCGTTTCTATGCGTTTTTACCGCTAAAAACACTTGCAAACGCATGCGTTTTTGCCCCCATTGATTTTAATGGAAACGTATGAAAAACACATGCAAAAATGTATGTGCGTTTTCAAAATGCACTAACGCATGCGGTTTTGCTCCCATTGATTTTAATGGAAATGCATGCAAAAACGCATACAAAAATGTATGTGCGTTTTCAAAATGCAAACGCAGCCAAAAACATGGCACAATGCGTCTAGCGCTGTGTTGGCAAAAATGCATGCGTTTTGAATGCGTTTGCATTGATATCAATGGGGGCAAAAACGCATGTGTTTGGATGCCTTTTTAGCCGTAAAAATGCATAGAAATGCAAATGTAGCAAAACGCAGACCAGGCATAGATGTGAAAGGGGGCTAAGAAAACTTTTTATAATTTTGTCTAGCATGGAAAGTTATCTAACTTTCCAAACCACATTAATAGGGAATTTTTCAGCATTTCTTTAGAAAAAAAAATTAAATTCCAGTAGCTTCCATACTCCTGTTTTTTCCCCAGTTTACCCCCTGCCTACTTCCGTAATGATATCAGAATCTATTTGTTTAGAGTACTGTTGCTGGCAGTGAAAGACAACATATTGAAACTATTGATAAGCTAAGTACAAATGACTACATTGTCAACAGCTGCGATCTCTTTTACCACAGAAATCCGCGAAGCCTTTCGAGTACTGGATCGAGATGGGAATGGATTTATTTCAAAACAAGAACTTGGCATGGCAATGCGATCGTTGGGGTACATGCCCAGTGAAGTCGAGTTGGCTATCATTATGCAACGCCTTGATATGGATGGTAAGCATCAATATTCAATAAATATATTTATGGAAAAGCTAATTGAATAGATACATTTAATTGAAATGTTGCTTGAATTGTAATAGGATTTTTATTTTGCCAAAGCACTTAATTACAGAATCGTTGCTGCACTTTTTTATCATTTAATCACCATCATACACTCACATTTACATCTTTACAATGTTGTTTTTACTTTATGGTATAGTATAGTCTCAGGCCTGTTTCACATCCAAGGGTGGTGTGCGTTTTGCTTAATTTGCATTTCTAGGTGTTTTTACTGCTAAGAACGCATGTAAACGCTAGCGTTTTTGCCCCCATTGATTTTAATGGAAACGCATGTAAAAAACGCATGCAAAAACGCATGTGCATTTTCAAAAACGCAAAACGCATGCGTTTTTGCCAACGCTGCACAAAACGTCGGGGAAGACGTTTTATGCTGCGTTGGCAAAAATGCATGGGTTTTGCATTTTTGAAAACGCACATGCGTTTTTGCATGCGTTTTTACATGCGTTTCCATTAAAATCAATGGGGGCAAAAACGCTAGCATTTTTATGTGTTTTTAGCGGTAAAAACGCCTAGAAACGCAAATTAAGCAAAACGCACACCACCCTTGGATGTGAAAACAACCTCAAACTCCTGAGGCCTGTTTCACATCTATGCGCTTACTGCGTTAGGCTGCCCTGCCTGCCCTGCGCCAGCGCAAAAGAAATGCAAGCGCAGGAGCATTTAGGCCTGGGGCAGCCTAGCGCAGTGAGCACATACATGCCCTGCAGTTGCGCTCAGCTGCGTTCGGTATCCCCATTATCTCCTATGGCCGAACACAGCTGAGCACGCGCTCTGTATACTCAGAAGCGCAAGTGAAATTGGCAGAGCGCACAGCACATGCGCCTGCTCTGACGCACCTGGAAAAGCCCTATTGGGGCGTTTCCGGGAGCGTCAGAGCAGGCGCATGCGCTGTGCACTCTGCCTCTTTCACTTGCGCTTCTCACTAGGCAGAGCGCGCGCTTAGTAACCCAACGTTTACCATAGGTACCATCTCCCAGCATAGGCTCTGCCACTGGGAAATCGTGTGACACCACGATGATGCAGATTGATCAAGCGTTTATCGCTTGATATGAGCTCCGGCTCACCAATCTGCAATCTAACGATCAAGCGATTTTACATTGTAAAATCGCTTGATTGCACGCAGCGATGCACAAACGATATCGCTTAAGCGATCAAAAAGCAGATCGCTTAAGCGATATCGTGCATTAAATTGATGCGTGTGACGGCCGCCTTTGGAACATTTACTGGTATATTATCCAAACCTACTTACTGAGGATGATATGAAATGGAGTTTCAGCAACCTTTAAAAGGAAAAGGAGATAAATGATGTAACACATGAATCAAATATGAACACAGTGCTAATGTGTTTTTTATATCTGTTAAACATTTTTGGATTGCTTTTTATATCTTACCATCCAGTGTGAATTTGGGCGCCATTCTTAAGAGAAAAGACTGTGGTCTATAATTTATCTCACAAATGCCACAGCTTGACAAGCACTTGCATTTGAAGCCTAGAACTGCATTCTAACTAGTAATATATTACTGAAAATGCCAGTGCATAATGAATTCCCTAACCATATTATCTCTTTGTATGCTAAATTAAGAAGAGAATGACTCATAAAAAATGTTCAATATAGCAGCAAAAAACTGTACGTCTTTTTGATGTTTGTACTGCATAATGCATACAAGCTTCCAACAGTTACATAGTTATTGTATGTGAAAAGTACATAGATCCATTAAAACCTAAATTCAACCTGCTGTAAATTGAAATGTGTTAATCGAAGAAAGGGCAAGTCACATTTTGGGTTCAGCCACTGTAATATGTCAACTATGTTGTATTATGTTGTTTTTTTCCTTGTAATACCTTGAATTGTTATTCATATTATTAGGGAAGCCAAAGTATGGCTTGTAGAGCACATATAGTTCATAGGATTCTTGTATGGCTCCCAACTTCACAATTTGGTGACGAGTTTCGTGACAGTGCTGGAGTCCTAGTATTGTCGCAAGATCACGTGTGTCTAATCTGATATTTGATATTTACTGCGTATTTTTATGCAAGAGCTGTTGCAGTTTTTGTAGTCAACACCAGGAGTGGAACAATTAGAGGAAAAGTCTGATGCTGGCTTCACACCACGGTTTTTTGGATCCGGGGCTGTCCGGTTTGAATTAGACACCTCCGGATCCAATTCTGGCCCCATAGTAACCCTATGGGGCCAGAATACGCTGGATAGATTGTCTTTGGGCATCCGATATTTGGATGTCCAGGAGAATCCGGGAGAAATCAGATTTTTCTCCCGGACACAAAATCGGAGCATGCAGCATTTTTGTGTCCGGGGAGAAAAATCTCCCCAAATCGGATCCTCCCAGATTCTCCCAGATCCGGGGCAATTCGGCGCTCCCTATCATGGGAGCCTATGGGGCCGGATTGCCCCGGTCCGGGAGGATCCGGGAGCTGGACACCTGCGGCTACACGCCGCTGTTATTTCAGGACCGCGGCAAGCTCCCCGCAAGCCGCGGTCCTGAATTATCAGCAGCGGCAGCTGCATCCGTCTGCACACCGTTCTGTGTGCTGATCCGGTCTGGGGCTGTCAGTTTCATCCTTGACAGCCCCGGATCGGATTCTGCCGTGGTGTGAAGCCAACCTCGTAGAAACAAGTGTTCCACTTCTGTATTTAATCACTCACCACTGGTTTTAATCAGCCACTCCTGGTTTTGGCTACAAAAACTGCAAGAGCACTCACATAGAAATACGCAGCAAATATGCAGCGTGTGAACACACCCTAACATGGCAAATCTTTTAGACTGGTTTCACACTGCAGAATTGACCTTGATCAGTGTCCATCCAGTTTGTGAGCCAAAACCAGGAGAGGAACCAGGAGAGGAACCAGGAGAGGAACTTGCAGAGAAAAACTATAATTGAAAGATTGACACCTGTTCTGGGTTTTGGAGACACTCCTGGTTTTGGCACACAAACTGGATGAACACTGATCAGGGAAAATCCCGAAGTGTGAAACCAGCCTAAATTACTGCAATGTTTGACTCATGAAAAACTACTTTTAACCCCTTAATGATTGAGCTAATTTTCATCTTAATGACCAGAACAAATTCCACAATTCTGTCCACTGTCACTTTGCGAGGTAATAACTCAAAGAAAGCTTCAATAGATCCCAGTGATTCTAATATAGATTTTTCATTACATACTGGACTTCATGGTAGTGGTAAATTTAGAACGATTTTTTTTGCATTTATTTGTGAAAAAAAGAAAATTATGTAATTTTTCAACTTTTGAGTTTTAATACCAACAACACATTTATACCAACAATTATTTTTTGCCAAGAAGTAAGATGAGTTCAAAGTTTATCAGAACTTTCTTATTTTTACATCGATGTAAATACTTATGTCCCAAAAAAAAAGGACAAAAGTAAGAGAGGACTTTTGTCGTTTTTGGGGGTATATAAGTATTTACATTGATTTTTCTGGCTAACACGGTACCACAATATAATTTTGTAGTGTATGTCATTGCGTATGTCATTCTTACATCAAAATATACAAAAACATTTTTTTAGGAACTAGATCACATTCAAAATGACTTTGAGGGGCCTATCTGACAGAAAACACCCCAAAGTGACACCACTCTAAAAATTGCACCCCTAAAACTGCTTAAAACCACATTCAAGAAGATTATTAACTTCTTATGTGCTTCACAGGAATTAATGCAAAATGGAAAGAAAAAATAAATACATTAACATTTTACCTAAAAATGTTGCTTTAGCCTCTATTTATTCATTTTTACAAGAGATAGCATGCCAAATTAGACCCTAAAATGTGTTACCCAGTTTCTTTTGAACATGCTGATACCCCACATGTAGTTAGAAACCTCTGTTTGAACATTTTGAACCTTGGAACACAATTTTGGCTGTAATAGGTTGTGGGCACCATGTTGTATTTTAAGGGTCCAAAAAGTACCTAAACAGCAGAACCCCCCAAGTGACCCCATTTTGGAAACTAGATTCCTTGAGGGTTCATTCACATCTATGCCTAAAATCTGCAAATGCAATGTGAGAAAAGATTGCATTGCACTCGCTCCATAGGTCAGAACAAATCTGCTACTTTTTCCTGTTCAAAATTCAGCGTGAAGGGCAAATTGCAGCCTGTTGCGAGTGGCTGCATATCTTGCCAATACAAGTCATTGGGTGCAAAAAAACTGCAGCGCATGGACCACACACAGACTACACACACAAGAGTTTTTTTTCCATGATATTTTACATACTCTAAAAAACTAGGATAGCTAGGTAGATGGTTAGGTAAACTGATGTCAAACAGCTATCTAATGTCACACCCCCCTACATATTGTAAGCTTGCACCCCTTAATGCCTTTTATGTGGCACTAAAGGGTGTTTAGTCTTGTATTTAGCCCCCCAAAAAATTAGTTAAAAAAATAACATGGGGTCCCTCCTGTTTTTGATCGCAAGCTAGAGTAAAGACGACAGTTGGAATATCCTGACTAGTGATGAGCGAACTTGGCTTGAACATGCTTGCTAATCTCAGATCCGGACCAAATTTGGCAAAATTAGTTCGGCACCTCGAAATCGAATGTTTTGCAGAAAAGTTGGGGAATTGGCTAATGTTCGGTAATTCTTCGGATGTGTGTAACTAATTAACATAGTAACATAGTTTTTAAGGTTGAAGGAAGACTTTAAGTCCATCTAGTTCAACCCATAGCCTTACATGTTGATCCAGAGGAAGGCAAAAAAAAACCGTGTGACAACACTAAGCTCCACATTGGGGAAAAAATTCCTTCCTGACTCCAGATACGCAATCAGACTAATTCCCTGGATCCAACGCCCTTTCAAAGTATTGAGTATATATAACTGGTAATATTATAGTTTTCAAGAAAGGCATATAGTCCCTTCTTAAATGTTAGTAGTGAGTCACTCATTACAACATCATGTGGCAGAGAGTTCCATAGTCCCACTGCTCTTACAGTAAAGAATCCACGTCTGTGATTATGATTAAACCTTTTTCCCTCCAGACATAGAGGATGCCCCCTTGTCCCTGTCTCAGGCCTAAGAGTAAAGAGATCATTAAAAAAATCTCTGTACTGTCCCCTCATATATTTATACATTATTATAAGATCACCACTAAGCCTTCGTTTTTCCAAGCTAAATAACCCCAAATTTAATAACCTGTCTTGGTATTGCAAATTCACTAATGCTTCTTTTCTATGTTATCCTACACAGGCAGACACAGATTATTTTACCAGGTCATGCTGCTTGATTGCTGTGGTCCATATTCCCTCGTTCCCTCTCACTTCCGCATCCGAGCTGGCGGTGAGTGACGTGTGCAGTCAGTTGATTTCATCACCATAGCAGTCGCATCACGTGACCAGAATGTGTGAGATGAACTGGTCACCTGATTTGATTAATATGGTGACCAGATGAGCTGCCGTGCACGCCACTCACCGCCAGCTCTGCTCCAAGTGTGCGGTGACTCACTGAGATCAACGATTAGGTAGCCATGGAGGCCACTTATCAGAGAGGGTGCCATGATTACCTGAGCTGTCCTCTCCTGACCTCAGGAGTCACCGCTTACCACAACGAAGCTGGCGGCTCATTCATTCAGTGACTGGAGGCTTTGGTGACAGGATGCTGTATTCTTCACCATAGCCTCCGATGAAGAAGACGTCGCAGACGATCAATGATGGGATAAGAGGGACTAATAAAGATGGAGTCCCTAAATATATTTATGTTTCATTTCTAATAAAATGTTTTCTCTCTGTTTTGTGTCTATTTACTTGAACTTCTTAATGGCTGGGTCGACATTAATAATTTTGGGCTTAATGCCAGCTGTCAATATAAAGCTGGTATTAACCCTTTATTACCTAGTTTGCCACCACTATACAGCATCTGGAAGAGCTGGGTAAAGCATCAGGAATTGGTTCTTCTTATGAATGCACCAATTTCTGGGGTGGTTGCGGACTGCAATTCTATAGCGTGGGGGGCCCATTAATGAAGACCCTTGCCACACTGAGAATACCAGCTCTCAGCTGCCTAGTTATACCTCGGCTGTCAATTAAAAATAGGATGAAGCCCACGCATTTTTTTGCCTGTCAAGGTAAAATTAGGCAGCAGAGGGTGGCACCTCTCCAATATCTCACTTTATCTGTGCTAGACTAAAAAATACAGCGAAGCCCCATGCATTTTTTAAAATTATTTATTTCTTTAATACACTATGATGGCAAAAATGCCAAAGAAGATTATGTTTTCATGCTGGTTCTGCCCCTCCGTAATCAGCCACTGCAGATCTGTGGTGCCTTATGGCATATCCTGCCCAAATATAGCCAGTGTTGATTTTGAAGGTATGACCATAATAATATTGTGAAGAACAAGCCAGGTCTGAAAAATGCTCTCTAAGGCTATATGTCAAGTATATATCGCAGGTTTTGCCTAGTTTTTATTGCGGATAGGCTGCGGACCTTCCACAAATCTGCAGCACAGTTCAGTGCCAGCAAAGTGTATGTAGATGCTGAAGACCTGTGCCCATGATGTAGGTTTTCCTGTGATGGAAATGTTGTGTTTTTAAGTGCAGGAAAATCTGCAACATATCAATTATTGCTGTGGATTTTGTCACAATTTTCACCCATAGACCTCAATCTTAGCTCCTAAATATGCATCAGATACGCAGCAGTGTTCATCGTAGCACCATGTTCTGCAGCTGTACTTAACTTTTGCAGCTGCCCTATGGCAGTGGCAGATTGGGTAATAAAGGGTTAATTCCAGCTGAATATTGCCAGCTGGCAGTAAGCGGGAGATTCAAAATGTTGGGCCACTGTTAGACCCAGCCATTATGAAGCTCTAGTAAATAGTAAATAATACACAACATAGAGCAAAATCAACTTATTTGAACAAAAAAACACAGACACATACATCAATGGCATCTTATTACTGCCATGATCCTCTGTGATGATCATTCACACAAGGACCCGAAACTGAGTTTCGGCTTCGGCTGTGAGAGTGCTAATTTTATGATCTGGGTCACCTGAGTTAACCTTGAGCGATGCTCCTCTCTGACCTAATGTGAACGTTCCTGCATCACACCTCTCAGTGGGACCTGAAACTCAGTAGTTTAGGGTCCCCCTGTGACACAAGAAAGTTCACCTCAGGTCAGAGAGGCGCATCGCTCGAGATGAATTTATGACCATGATGTGCTGCCGCTGTGCTGGTGACCAAAAATACAACAGAGCCCCATGTCTCATTATGACATTTTAAAACGCAGCTATATAGTGGTTACTGCTGACTACTGTACATCCGCTTTAATGTATAGTTGTATATCGGCAGTACCACACTGTGACTACTATGCAGTTGATTTAGCTGTGCTGTTCCATTACACAACTTACCACATCCTACCTTCACTGGCACCAGGAAAAGCTAATGGGTAGTGGTGCAGACTGTCACCATTAATATAAAAATACTGGACAACCCCTTTAGTTGGTTGTCAAAATCTGATTCATTCCATTCCATTTATATTGCAAGCTTTTATGACTTCTGCCAAATGTAATAGGTATTTGGAGAGTTTAGGAATAATTTAAGACTTAAGCCCTGTTTGTAACACATAAAACAAAAAAAAATTAAACTCACATTTAAGTTTGTAATAAACACGAATATTCACATTATCTACACTGATGATCAAAATTAGAGAATAACACACAATTTCCTTAATGTTAAGGTAATTTTGTTGTATGTGAAAATATCCTAACATGAGTAAAATAGCGGTATTTTAGCTTATTTCATGAATCGAATATATTTTAAAACACAGAATAAAAATGTAAATGAGATAAATGAAAAATAACATTGATCAAAATTATAGAACATTTTCATATACCTGCAAATTATTGGTGTTAACCTCTTTCCTGGTGCTAATTTCCTTGTTCCTTATTTTACAAACCCTATTTAACCCTAGAACGCATACCTGGGGCCTCGCAGGCCCGCCAGGTTACTTGTTTTCTATTTTCTGTAAAAGTACTTTAGTTTGAATTTTGAAAATCTAGGTAATCCTCAGGTATATAGTTGTTAGTAATTTCCAGTTATTCATATATTTTTATGTTACAGACATTTCAGTATAGCAACCTTTTTTTGGGACTACCCCATATTCACGCACCTGGGGCCTTTTAGGCCCGTACTAGGTTTACATGTGATATTCAGTCTTTTTGTCTGTATTGTTGCTGGGGAAGAACTTTTATGACTCTGGGAAGAGTGTGGATTCTGCATGACAACATGGTCATGTGATCTTGGAAGGGAGGCTCCCTCACAAAGTCATGTGTCTCTGACCTCATCACAGGTCTTTTTGTCCTAATTGCTGGAGCTTTGGAGGAAGAAGTCAGCTTTCTTTTGTCTTGAAATAGAAACTTTCTGAGCTCCAAGACCAGAGGCTTCTACTGCACTACAAGAAAGTGATCTGTTGGAGGTAAGAGGAGGGGGGATGCACTTTACCTGCTTTATATCGCTTGGTGTGCTGGGACCCTAACAAAGAGTCTTATCACATACTGTTTACAGTGCACAACCCTGATTGTAATCTTTTTCTTTTTTTCTTTTTAGTTTACTGACATCTAAAATTACAATGGCACAGTCATCCCGCCAGCCTTAGCTGGGGTCACCAGGAGGTCAGATCCATTACGGATCCCCTCCTGGCGGACCCTAGCACTACTGGGAATGCATCCTTACTTTGCAATTGTTAAATAAATTTTGAAAAGTATTTTTATTTGAGTTATTCCGTGTTATTTGCACACAGACCTAAAAGGCCCCAGGTGCGTGAATATGGGGTAGTCCCAAAAAAAGGTTGTTATACCGAAATGCCTATAGCATAAAAATATATGAACAACTGGAAATTACTAACAACTATATACCTGTGGAATACCTAGAGTTTCAAAAATCTAACTAAAGTAATTTTACAGAAAATAGAAAACAGGTAACCTGGCAGGCCTGCGAGGCCCCAGGTATGCGTCCGCCAGCCTTAGCTGGGGTCACCAGGAGGTCAGATCCATTACGGAATCCCGTCCTGGCGGACTCCAGCGCTAGTGGGAATGCATCCTTACTTTGCAATAAACTTTGAAAAGTATTTGTTTTTAGTTATTCCATGATAATTGAAAACGGGCCTAAAAGGCCCCAGGTGCGTGAATGTGTAGATTTCTATGGGTATGCGTTCTAGGGTTAACTGGCAGCCTAACTTTACAGTTTGTGCTCACTTTGCAAATATGGTGTGCAGTTCCAAAGTGATGGAACCCTCCAGCAGCAGGAGTAATCCAACAAGTTAATGCAAGATTTAAATGGAATAAAGCTTTGGAGTCTCACCCTGCGGTGCTGGACATTCCATTATTTTCTTGAGAAAGAATCAAAAGGCTAGACTCACCTTTGGTGAGGAAGAATAAGAATTGTAGTGCAACATAAAGCACTGAAACTAATATACAAAAATGACTATGTCCTTTGGTGAGGAGCATGTTGTGTGGACAGAGAAGAAGTGATCTACAGTTCATTTTAGTTATACAAGCAAGTTTAATTTTTTTGCGTTGAATGGGAAACATTATGTTCACCGACAAACTGGGGACAGACTGAACCAAAAGTAAACTAGTCAGTGAAAGGTGGTGGAAGTAGTGTCATGGTTTGGGGACTGTTTACTGCTGCAGGTGTTGGACCTCCCATACAGCTACATGGCAGAGTGAATGCAAGTGTGGATCAGAAGCTTCTTCAACAATATGTGGTTCCTTACTTGCGATCAGCACTCAATCAGTGTCCAATTTTCATGCAGTACTATGCCTCCTGTCACACAGCAAAATGGGTTAACCAGTTGCTTGAAACAGAAAGCATTGATACAATGAAATGGCCAGCCCAGACTTCTGACCTAAACCCAATTGAAAACCTTGGGAAAATCCTTTGTGAAAAAGTTATGGCTAAGAAACCACAACAGTCACAGAACTGTGGAAGAGACTGGAAGAAGAGCGGACCAAAATCTTACCAGAGCAGTGTGAGAGACTACTGATGTCCTGTGGCCGCAGATGTTTTGAAGTCATTCAAAGCAAAGGCCTGTACACTTCCTACTGATTGGTGACTGTTGTAACCTTCACAAAATGTAGTTTTAATCTTTCTCTGTGCTACAGTCATTGCTGTTCTCTCATTATGATCTTCACATTTTGTATAAAATAAAGGTTTTAAGTTGATAAACTTTGGTTATTTTGGGAAACACTGTTCTAGTGGCATGGTGTACCCCTTACACAAAAACGTTCACATGTTGATTGATGTAGATTACATTCTGTCTGAAAAAATCAACTGATCATACATTGTTCTCTAATTTTGATCACCATTGTAGCTTCTACAATGAAATTATGAAATTAAGACGTGTTTTCAAGGTTAGATATAAAACTTGTTAACGGTGGATAGCAACATAATTTTTCTGGATAGGATAAATGTAGTTAAAATATATGTACTTCTGAAACATATATATTCAGATGTCTTCATTCTAAATTTAGAAAAAAAGATGTACATGAAAATCAATAGTAATGTGCTTTATATTGAAGAGTGAAACTGCTGCAGTAACAGGAACATTTATTTTATGAAAAAAAACATGTTCTTGCTATTCTGAAAGTAGTATTAAGGTATCAGGGTTGGCACTAATGATGTGTATACAATAAATGCGCTGGATCAGAACATCCAATTTGGATTAATACTAAAGTTGAAATCTAAGGAAACTAACAAAACAGGAGGAAAATATGGGTGAAGGATAAGATAAATTGAACAACTGTTGTTAAAAACTATGTAATTAAAGATTAATTTAAAATCTAAAAAGACATGTTTAGGATGTATAAAATAAGACCTAGGCTGTCCTAGTGCAGTGTTTGTCAAACTGTATTGCTTTTGTTGTACTCCTAAAAAAATTTAAAAAATACACTAGTGCCAAATATTTTTTACTTTGGAACATGCGAAAAATATATACTGTATATAGGGAAATATGCACTGGGGCTCTGAGTGTGTAAGTTTATGACCACTTATAAAATGTGTTCAAAGTGCTGCCCATTGTGTTGGATTGTCAATGCAGCCCTTTTCTCCCACTCTTGACACACTGTTAGCAACACCGCTGAAGAAGTGCTAGCACAGGCTTCCAGTATCCATTGTTTCAGATGCTGCACATCTGGTATCTTCACAGAATAGACAATTGCCTTCAGATGAGTGTTGAGGCAAACATTTTTGTGAATGGTGAAGTTAACAAACAAAACCATCGCTCTTGGTCTGACAGTAACCCACAGTGGATAGATCCCTCCAAGGTGCTGTGTTCAGACGAGACAATAATTGAGCTCTTTGACATTAACTCAACTCCGCCATGTTTGGAGGAAGAGAAATGGTGCCTGTGCCCCAAAAAACCATACCCACAGTCAAGCATGGAGGTGGAAACATTGTTTTGGGGTGTTTCTCTGCTAAGTGCACAGTACTACTTTACAACATCAATGGGACAATGGATTTTACCATAAAATCCTGAGTGACAACTTCCCTCCACCAGGACATTTATAATGGGTCGTGGCTGGGTCTTCCAGCACGACAATGACCCAAAACATACAACCAAGGAAACAAAGGAGTGGCTCAAAAAGAAGAACATTAAGGTCATGGACTGGCCTAGCCAGTCTCCAGACCTTAATCCCATAGAAAATCTATGAAGGGAACTGAAGGTCCGAGTTGCCAAGTGGCAGACTCAAAATCTTAATGATTTAGAGATGATCTGCAAAAGAGGAGTGGACCAAAATTCCTCTTGACATGTGTGCGAACCTCATCATCAATAAGAAATGTCTGACTGCTGTGCTTGTCAACAACAGTTTTGCCATCAAGTATGAAGTCTTGTTTGCTAGAGGGATCAAATACTTATTTCTCTCTGCAAAATGCAAATAAGGCTGCTTTCACATAGCGATTTTTTGCAATTCGTGGCTGTCCGTTGTAGGGGGATTAACTATCATTAATGCACCTGATTTAGTGCGAGGAAAGGAGGGAAAGATGTTTGATATGATGGCTTAATCATTACCCTTATTTCTCCATTTCACTGTCTCCTCTCCATTGATGCATATAGGTTTCCCAAAAGTTCAACTATTGAATATATGCAGAGAGATGAGGATTATTTCCAATGTTTTCCAATGTGGATAGTGCAATAGGATAAAGGTTACCTACCCCTGTCCGATCTGCTCCCAGGAGAATATGTCCTCTGTTTTTCCCTGGTGTATTGTCCCTGTCCTACAATGCATCAGTAGATTTCTATTATTATTACCACTACTATGTGTTTCCCTCCGCCCCCCTCATAGAGATATTACCCACCTTCTATCTGTATTAACTTAGTCCCATCTTTGTTCTATGTCCCTTTTGTTGTTGAATATTGTGTTTGTGCTTGTGTGTTGTATGTAGGGGGGTGGGTAGTCACAAATCACGTATCACTTGAATCACATAATTTTTAATAATAAAACGAGATTTGAACCTTTATATGAGTTCTCCCCTTAATTTATGCCTAAACCAAATAGGAGAATCTCCAATATCAAACTTCAGTGAACCCTGAATGGCACAGAGGACCTGACAAGTTCCCTTTAATTGGTGGTGTGTGGAGTTGGTTGAGAAACTTAAGAAAATTAAGGATGATCAAATTTGTGTTTGGTACATAGAAAAGTTGATAGACATTGTTACTTCTGAAAACCTGGCATATGTGATGGGGTTATACAATAGTTAAGTAATTCTATCTTAGACTATGAGCCAATGAGAGCACATTTGCAGTGCATTTTTACAGTGTATTTGTAAAAATGTACAACAAATGAATATAGTATGTAGGCCAGCCAACAATGTCAATGTGAATTTGCTTGTGCTGTGCCAGCATCACGCATTTTTGTGCTGCGTAAATACAGTCATATGAAAAAGTTTGGGCACCCCTCTTAATCTTACTCATTTTTTTTGTTTAAAATTGTCTTTTTGCAACAGCTATTTCAATGTGATATGTGCAATAACTGATGGACACATTAATATTTCAGGTTTGAAATCAAGTTTATTGTACTAACCAAAAATGTGAAATATGCATTATTTCAAAATTTGACATGTGCCAAAGTATGGGCACCCTTCTGATTTTCATGATTTGAATACTCCTAACTACTTTTTACTGACTTACTGAAGCACTAAATTGGTTTGGTAACCTCATTGAGCTTTGTACTTCATAGCCGGTGTATCAAAATATGAGAAAAGCTATTTCAGGTGTCCACTTGAAAGTTGTTCTCTTAGTTGCATCTTCTCTGAGGAGTGGCATCATGGGCTCCTCAAAACAGCTCTCAAATGATCTGAAAAAAAAGATTGTTCAACATAGTTGTTCAGGGGAAGGATACAAAAAGTTGTCTCAGAGATTCAACCTGTCAGTTTCCACTGTGAGGAACATAGTAAGGAAATGGAAGACCACAGGGACAGTTCTTGTAAAGGCCAGAAGTAGCAGGCCAACAAAAATATCAGAATGGCAGAGAAGAAGAATAGTGAGAACAGTCAAGAACAATCCACAGTAACCTTCAAAGACCTGCATCATCTTGCTACAGATGGTGTCACTGTGCATTGGTCAACAATACAGCGCACTCTGCACAAGAAGAAGCTGTATGGGAGAGTGATGCAAAAGAAGCCGTTTCTGCATGCACGCCACAAACAGAGTCGCCTGAGGTATCCAAAAGCACATTTGGACAAGCCAGTTTCATTTTGGAAGAAGGTCCTGTGGACTGATGAAACAAAGATTGAGTTGTTTGGTCATACAACAAGGCGTTATGCATGGCGCCACAAAAACACAGCATTCCAAGAAAAACACTTGCTACCCACTGTCAAATTTGGGGAAGGGTCCATCATGCTTGGGGCTGTGTGGCCAATGACGGCACCGGGAATCTTGTTAAAGTTGAGGGTCGCATAGATTCCACTCAGTATCAGCAGATTCTTGAGAATAATGTTCAAGAATCAGTGTCAAAGTTGAAGTTACGCCGGGGATGGATCTTTCAGCAAGACAATGATCCAAAACACCGCTCCAAATCTACTCAGGCATTCATGCAGAGGAACAATTACAATGTTCTTCAATGGCCATCCCAGTCCCCAGACCTGAATATCATTGAACATCTGTGGGATGTTTTGAAGCGGGCTGTCCATGCTCGGTGACCATCAAACTTAACTGAACTTGAATTGTTTTGTAAAGAGGAATGGTAAAAAATACCTTCATCCAGGATCCAGGAACTCATTAATAGCTACAGGAAGCGACTAGAGGCTGTTATTTTTGCAAAAGGTGGATCTACTAAATATTAATGTCACTTTTATAATAAACCTCATTTCAATACTGAAATATTACTGTGTCCATCAGTTATTACATATATCACACTGAAATAGCTGTTGCAAAAGCCCAAATAAAAAAAAAAAAATGAGTAAGATTAACATCGGTGCCCAAACTTTTCCATATGACTGTAACTGATTATTTTTATGGGACTTTTGGTATAAAAAAAATATGCAGCATGTCAATTCTTTTATACGTCATACCATCTGTACAACCAGGCACTTCCGGATTTCAGCCGTCACATGGGTAGAGGGTGTATCACCCACATGGTATGTGATGCGGCTGAAATTTAGAAGTTCCGGACGGTATGCAAGGTATGATGTGTTAGAGACAAAGCCCGAATCGGCTTGAAAGAGTGCAAGTACATATCCCAACAATTTAATAAAATAGGAGAATCTAGAATATCCTGATATTTGCTGTATCACAGAGCAAATAATCCATAGCAAAATCTCAAGACTTTTTACTATGTAGTGAATGCAGATTTGATGCAGAAAATTCTGCATCGCTGGTGCAGCGTCAACACATAGCCTTAGGGCTATAGGCAAATAATAAGTGTTTCAAAAAATATTGTGGCCTTATTGACTATCTATTTTTTACAGGATAAAGTTAAAATAAAAATGGAAAATAATCAGATTAGATAGATCTTAGTGGCAGCAAAATGCATTTTGCCAAAAATTGGAAAAGAGAGAAATCGAGTGTTGAAAAAGTAATAGACATCAGGATATCTTTTTGTTAAACTAATAGGATTGATGCAATAAATTGGATAAGAGATTCAGCTTTGAGAGAGACTGGGATGTGGATGATAGGAAAAATAATGGCTTGTAACTCTACATTGCTACAGAATATGTTCGCACTATATAAAAAATAAGATAATTGTTAATACTATTATTATTATTATCATTATGCTACTAGTCAACCTTTAATTCGAAATATTGTGATGTATCTTTCAATCTTCCCTGTCTTTCTAACTGGATTTAATTAAGCAAATAGACAATATCTTACAGTATAAAATACAAATCTATACCAATGTATTACTGTAGCTGCCAGTACAATTTGTGGAGAAGCAGAATGTCAATGCTGAGTATACCTGTCACATTTCTGAAAAATGTCCCCCCTTGAGACCATGACTAAGTACCCTCATACATACCCTAGAATAGAATAGTAATGGCGGTCTTCGCACTAGATTTATGATTCTGTCTTGTATGTATAACGAAGGCAGTTATAATTTGGGATAAACTATTTATCAATCTAATGTTCCATTTCACTTTCAAATAATGAAAGTGCTACGCACACTATCAGATATCTGATATTCACCATTTTTATATAAAAAAAACCTATTGGGGTTATTCCATGTCAAGTGATCCAAAAATGAATATTTTTTTTCCCTGACGTCCTCAGATTTTTTTAATTTGTTTTCTATATGACGAACAACTTTAGTTAATTACAAAAAAAAAGTTTAGAATTTTTTTCTTTATCAGTTAATTTTTTACAGATTTTTAAAGTTTTAAAAAAGTGCGAATTTTGGCCTGTTATGGCTTTACATTTTCTATCATATCTCGGGCTAGAAATAAGATAGAGAAACAAAATAAACACCAATCTACTCAGAACTGTGCAGGCTTTCACCAGATATGTCACAAGAGGATCTTTGTTAATATTTTACCCATGTGATCGCAAGCGCAAAACTTTAAAACGCATTTCCGAAAAAATATTTAAATAGTTCAAAAACTGCCCATGTGTCTGCTTTGCTCTTAGCCACATCTGTACCAAATTTCAAGTTGGGATCGCAATGGGATCATATTTTAAAATATTTTAATATTAATAGCGTCAATGGGTCATTCTATATCAAGTGATCTAAATATGAATATTTATTTTTACCTGACGTCTTTAGTTTTTTGTTTTTTTTTCCTTTATGAAGTACAACTTTAGTTAATTACAAATTAAAAGTTTAGAATTTTTTTCTTCATCAGTTAATTTTTTACAGATTTTTAAAGTTTAAAAAAAGGGTGAATTTTGGCCTGGTATGACTTTACATTTTTTTTATCTCAGGCTAGAAATAAGATAATGAAGTGGGAGAGGCATCATTTTACTCAGAACGGTAACAGCTTTCATTTGATATGTTACAAGACTATGTTTCTTTATATCAAATTCAAACTATTGATGGGCAATTGTGAAAAAATGACTGATTGTGTTCTTGGTTATATTTGTGCAGAGATTCAACTTGGGACCTGTTAAATTTATATATTTTTTATTTTATGGTTGTATGAGTTATCACAACTTATTGAATAAAACATTTATATGCAACAAAAAAGAAGCACAAAAAACAAATCCCATAAGTGCCAGGATAAATACATCTTAATCATCAGAACACAACGCTCAGCATTTTCAACTTGAATGTATTGAACAAACCAAAAGAAGAAAGGTGATCATATCCTCAAGTTTGATTAAACAAGATTAAAAGAACCAAAAATGTTAACCCCTATTTATACATATAAATTTGTTTTCTATTCTATCACTAAACATGTGATTTATGAAGTGTTTAATAAGAATAGTACAGTAGTTAAATCATCGTTCTATAAATTATGAACTAATCAAACAATTAATAGTATGTTTTTAAAGTGGCATTTTATCAATTTGTCCCTTCTAGTGGGTGAAATGTAATCTTGTCCATAAACGCTTACTAGCAATCGCCATTTCCTTGTGTGTCAAAGAGTATGTCCGGCCTGTCACGGTGTTAGGCTCCGCCTGAGTTAATATCTGATTTTTGTGCACTTTTAAAATGTCTGGCCTTCTTGGATACACAAAGGATGGCGCTGGACCAGAAGGATGCAATAAAGTCAATTCTACTTCTTCATTTTCACAATCTTTGGAGAGTACAGTAGCCAGCCACCAGCGCCAATCATATTCATATTTTTTCAAAAGGATTGCAACAGTGTCTATGATAAAATGCTGTTTCTTGAGAAGTAGCAGCCATTGCTGTGTGGGAAAAATACAGTTAATATTAAGTAAGGAAGATAGGTAATAAAAATAAAGATTTACAGTACACTTGAGATAGAACTATATTACTATAAAGTGAGTTTTAGGGCTAGCGTGCACAGTTTTTTCTGTCTGCAGATACACGCTGCAGTTTTGGCAGCTTGTTTTTCTACCAAACTTTTACCACATATGCGTTAGTTTTTTTAATCGCTAGTGAAAAAAATGGCAGCTTTTTTTATATAAATGATAAATGCTGCGTTTATTGCAGCGATTAAAAAGTAGTTCAAGCAGTGATTTACTCACTCTTGAGTGTTTCCAAAAACACTGCATGTGGTGAACCCCATAGAAATCAATGGGGCTGTTTTTCTGAATGATGATCCCTAAGAATAGCACTGTGTGTATTGGCCCTTAATAATAAAAGCATTAAACTATTAATATATTTACTCACCCATATTTTAGTACACAGCCTTGATGGCTTTGTACAGACTATTGTTTGTTCAGGAGTGAAGATGTCCAGACATGTCAGGACATGAAAGGTCTGAACGAGCTGTCTTACTTCCTGAATGCAGTGGGTAGACACTTAACATGATTGACAGAGCTGCTGGCCTATCATCTGCTCTGCATTCACTGTCTATCCCTGTGCTTTCTCAGGTTGAGCCCTAACAAAGCTTTTTCCTATATGTCCTCTCCTGCTTCTAAGCTGTAACATATCAAAATAATACAGTAATGTCTAAAAATAATGGATTTGATAAATATAGACCCCACGCTTTTAGACCACAGGTTGAACAGATCTGAATTCAAGATTTTTGAATTGACACTATAATAGTTAAATATTTTAAAATATGATCCCATCACGATCCCAACTTGAAATTTGGTACAGATGTGGCTAAGAGCATAAAAGAAACATGGGCAGTTTTGGAAAATTTTTATTAAAACGTTTTTCAGAAATGCGTTTCAAAATGTTGCATTTGCGTTCGCATGGATAAAAAATTTAAATTAACAAATATACTCTTGTGACATATCTGGTGAAAGCCTGGACAGTTCTGAGTAGAATGGTGTTTATTTTGTTTCTCTATCTTATTTCTAGCCCAAGATAAAAAAAATGTAAAGTCATACCAGGCCAAAATTCACACTTTTTTTAAACTTTAAAAATCTGTAAAAAATTAACTGATGAAGATAAAAATTCTAAACTTTTAATTTGTAATTAACTAAAGTAGTACTTCATAAAGGAAAAAAATAAAAAAAATCTAAAGACGTCAGGTAAAAAAAATATTCATATTTAGATCACTTGATTTGGAATGACCCATTGATGCTATTAATAGTAAAATATTTTAAAATATGATCCCATCGCGATCCCAACTTGAAATTTGGTACAGATGTAGCTAAGAGCAAAGCAGACACATGGGCAGTTTTTGAACTATTTAAAGCGCGCCGATTTTACGGAAATGCATTTTAAAGTTTTGCGCTTGCGATCACATGGGTAAAATATTAACAAAGATCCTCTTGTGACATATATGGTGAAAGCCTGTATAGTTCTGAGTAGAATGGTGTTTATTTTGTCTCTCTATCTTATTCCTAGCCTTAGTTATGAGGAGAAACGTAAAGGCAGGCAACAGCGAAATTCACACTTTTTCCGAACTTTGAAAATCATTTTTAAAAAAAAAAAATTTTTTAAAAAAATTTTCTCTTCACATTTTGCATTGTCTGACATGCTATTATCAAATAACAAAATCTCAAAAGAATTAAAAATAGAGGTAATAATCATTGGTTCACTTGACATGGAATGACCCTTTATTTTAAAACTGAAATGGTGAGTTTCTCCGAACAGTCATTCAAGAAGATAATGTGACAGCTAGTACTGGAAACTTTTTTTTTTTGCATGATAAAGAGCATATAAACTTTCCGTGGAAACATAAGCCTGGGAGTTGTCTATTTGCTCAATTTATTTGTCTGTTCAAAATTCTGTTTATCTGTTTCTGAAAACTGGGTAAGAACCATGGTTTCCATTATAGCTCCGAGAAACAGGGAAACAGATTGTCCTAATGGGACTTGAGTCTTGTAAACAAAACTCTTTAAATTTGTTGCTATACTCTATATAATACTTGTTGTTCTTCGTATATGAGCTTTCTTTTCATTAAAATCTGTATTTTTGAAATATAAGATCTCATCAACAGTACTCTTCATACACTAGAATGCTGAACTAGGACTTAAAATCATTCTCTCTTCTGACAAAATGCTTGCTGTGCATGCTAGTGGAATTGACTCATCACTCAATATGAGCCCCTGGAGTTAAAGATGTCCTTTCTAAACTGGTTGACATATCATTATAGAGCCTCTGTTAGCAGTCTAGGGTCAAAATACATCAATACACTTGCATGGACACAGTGTGCTGTTTTCAAAGTGGTAATGTATACATTATTGTCAATGGGGAACTGTCAAAGCAATTATACATCTTGGAAATGGCTTTGGGAGCTCACTAGAAAAGGGAAACAAACTTGTTTTTTTCTCGAAAGAAAGGAAACATAACATACGGTGTATGTATTCCACTTACTTTACTTATGATAAATAGCTGGTGTAAATCCCAGCTATGCCTAAACAAATGTATGTCCAAAATAATTTTAAACAATATACAAGACAGAAAGCACAAAACTAGATAGAAGCATTTAAAAACATTGTATGTAAGTGGATCCACATGATAATTCCATTTGGTCCCACCAGCCAGCACAAAGAAGTTGCTAGGTAAGGTTAAAGGGAACCTGTCACCTGGATCTAAGCCCCTACACTATCACTACCTGTCCCTGCACCTTCCTAGCTGCTCCCTATCTATCCCTCTCTGAGCTAAATCCGCCCTATAAAACTGCAGAAAAATAACTTATAACTTACAGAAGTCCCTGAGGCTGGGGACTGAGAAGGCGGGCCCAGGCTCCATTCAGCCCCTCCTCCATGCAGCAGCACACGCCCCACTGGGCGGCGTTATTCTTTCTTCATCGCCGCCTCCTCCATTTGGAATCTCCCGCCCGCTTTACACCTATCATGTTGTGGTGATGCGACCTCGATGTGTCCCCTGACTGAGACACAGCATATGGGAGATTGTATCTTCTGCTTGGTAGCAGCACACACAGGGTGAGCTGCTACTGGAGCTAAGTGCTGATTGAAATCACTGACCCCCAGGTGTGCGGGTGAATAGGAGATGATATGTGCTGCCCTGGGCTGTGGGGAGGGGGTGGAGGGTGTCAGGACAGCAGCAGGAGCTGCTGGGATTGTATGAGGTTCTACTCGGCTGTGCCCCGGTGTAACAGGCCAGACTAACCCCCCGACCAGAATATACTCGGGGTTAAAGTGGCCTAGGCCAGATTATACCCCTCCGTATACCACAGCAGCTTTAGATCAGGGCTCCAAGCAACACATGGGGGCCCGAGGCAGCACAAAGTGGCCCCAGGCAGCAGAAAGTGGCCCTACGCAACATACAGGGGCCCCAGGCAGTGCTAGGGCCACAGGCAGTGCTAGGGGCCCCAGGCAGTGCACGGGGCCCCAGGCAGTGCACAGGGCCCCAGGCAGCACAAAGTGGCCCCAAGCAGCACAAAGAGGCCCCAAGCAACATACAGGGGTCCCAGGCAGTACTAGGGGCTACACACAGGATCCCAGGCTACACACAGGGGCCCCATGCAGCATACAAGGACCCCAGGTAGTGCACGGGGCCCCAGGGAGTGCACGGGGCCCCAGGGAGTGCACGGGGCCCCAGGCAGTGCACGGGGCCCCAGGCAGTGCACAGGCCCCAGGCAGCACAAAGTGGCCCCAGGCAGCACAAAGTGGCCCCAGGCAACATACAGGGGCCCCAGGCAGTACTAGGGGCCCCAGGCTATACACAGGGTCCCAGGCTACATACAGGGGCCCCATGCAGCATACAAGGGCCCCAGGCAGTACAAAGGGGTCCCAGGCAGCGCATGGGGGCCAGAGGCAGCACACAGGGGCCCCAGGCAGCACAAAGTGGCCCCGGGTGGCCCACTGCCTGGGGCCCCTGTATATTGCCTGTGGTCACTTTGTGCTGCCTGGGGCCCCTGTGTGCTGCCTGGGGCCCTGGTATGCTGCATGGAGCCCTTGTGTGTAGCCTGGGATCCTGTGTGTAGCCTGGGATCCTGTGTGTAGCCTGGGGCCCCTGGTACTGCCTGGGGCCCCTGTATGTTGCCTGGGGCCACTTTGTGCTGCCTGGGGCCCCGTGCACTGCCTGGGGCCCCGTGCACTGCCTGGGGCCCCGTGCACTGCCGTGGGGCCCCGTGCACTGCCGTGGGGCCCCGTGCACTGCCTGGGGCCCCGTGCACTGCCTGGGGCCCCGTGCACTGCCTGGGGTCCTTGTATGCTGCATGGGGCCCCTGTGTGTAGCCTGGGATCCTGTGTGTAGCTTGTGGCCCCTAGTACTGCCTGGGGCCCCTGTATGTTGCCTGGGGCCTCTTTGTGCTGCTTGGGGCCACTTTGTGCTGCCTGGGGCCCCTAGCACTGCCTGGGGCCCCTAGCACTGCCTGGGGCCCTAGCACTGCCTGGGGCCCTAGCACTGCCTGGGGCCCCTGTATGTTGCGTAGGGCCACTTTCTGCTGCCTGGGGCCACTTTGTGCTGCCTCGGGCCCCCATGTGTTGCTTGGAGCCCTGATCTACAGCTGCTGTGGTATACTGAGGGGTATAATCTGGCCTAGGCCACTTTAACCCCGGGTATATTCTGGTCGGGGGGGTTAGTCTGGCCTGTTACACCGGGGCACAGCCGAGTAGAACCTCATACAATCCCAGCAGCTCCTGCTGCTGTCCTGACACACTCCACCCCCTCCCAACAGCCCAGGGCAGCACATATCATCTCCTATTCACCCGCACACCTGGGGGTCAGTGATTTCAATCAGCACTTAGCTCCAGTAGCAGCTCACCCTGTGTGTGCTGCTACCAAGCAGAAGATACAATCTCCCATATGCTGTGTCTCAGTCAGGGGACACATCGAGGTCGCATCACCACAACATGATAGGTGTAAAGCAGGTGGGAGATTCCAAATGGAGGAGGCGGCGATGAAGAAAGAATAATGCCGCCCAGCGGGGCATGTGCTGCTGCATCGAGGAGGGGCTGAATGGAGCCTGGCGCCGCCTTCTCAGTCCCCAGCCTCAGGGACTTCTGTAAGTTATAAGTTATTTTTCTGCAGTTTTATAGGGCGGATTTAGCTCAGAGATGGATTGATAGGGAGCAGCTAGGAAGGTGCAGGGACAGGTAGTGATAGTGTAGGGGCTTAGATCCAGGTGACAGGTTCCCTTTAAGGAAACCTTAATTGGTTTTGATATTTTTTAAACATTAAATTTTTATTAAAGTTTTAAGGCATATCAAAAAAAAACAAAAACAAATGCAGCCGAGAATATCGGTTCGGCAATATGCTTCATAACAAACATGTTAGGAAGAACACCATTGAGGAAAGAAAGGAAAAGGATTGAAAGAGGCTGAAAAAGATGGTGGGGGGGGGAAATACATGGGGGAAACATCACCCTGCCAATGATAATAAAAACACAACTTCATATCATCCCTTTGTCAAATGTCTTAATTATTAATCCTGAACGCAGTTAGTTCTGCACTTCTCGTAATATAATCCCAAACGCTACTTCAGCAAGTGTGGGGTAAATCCAGACGACCAGAGTTTCATCAGAGATGGTTATGCCCGAACTGCGAAGATGTCCAAAGATCCCACCATCCAAGTCTTCTGTTTTTAGTCTGTAAGTCATGTGCCAAAATTGTTTCATACTGAAAATGCAGCGCCAATTGATTTATCAGCTCCTTCTCTGTGGGTGGGAAAGTTTGGCGCCATACTCTGGCTATACATATCCTAGCTGCAATTAAAATATTAGCAACCATTGGTCTTAGAATTGAGGGAATATCCCCCAGCCCAATACCCAATACCGCCATCTGTCCCGACATGACAATAGGGACACCTGTCACTTTGTGCATGACCCGCTCAACTGAGCGCCAAAAAGGTTGGAGCTTGTGACAAAACCACCATATATGTTCCATGGTGCCTATTTGACCACAACCCTTCCAACACAGTGGGGAAGAGGATGTACAAAACTTAGCTAAACGTGCGGGAGTTAGGTACCAATTTAAGTGAACCTTTTTTGTTTGCTCTAAATGATTAATGCAAGATGAGTATTTAGAGGCGTATGAGGCCGCCTCGTACCAGGCCTCTATCGGGGCTGAGAAGGAGAGGCGACGCTCCCAGACCTCCATGTATGGTAATTTGGACCTATCATTGAGCGAGAGGAAAGCATGATATATAATAGATATGCCATGGCTACTTATACATGCTGGTTTAAAGTAACCCACTAATGAGTCATCAACAGAGACAGTGTCTGGGAGAGAGTAAGCACAAGACTGCAGCAGATGGCGAACTTGCAAGTATTGGTAGAACAAAATATTGGGCAGGGAGTATTTAAGGGCGATTGCAGAAAAGGGAAGAAACCCGTCTGAATCCATGAGCTTATCCACTGTAAGAATTCCTCTCGACTTCCAGTGGCCCAGAGATATGTCTGGGATCATATTTTCCACTGCTTGCAGAGATATATATTTGTGCAAAAACAAAAATTTAGATCTACTAAAGGAGTGCCAGATCCGCAGGAGAGTGATCATAGAGTGGAGTAAGCTGCCTCGTGTCGGTACTTGGAGGAGTCCTATCTCTAAGAGAATTCTAAGAGAACGTGTTGGCGCATAGCATGACTCAATTTGTAGCCAATGTAATGAGACTGTATCCCCTGACCACCAGAGTTTCGCCGGTTCGAGCAGCGCGGCCTTATAATAAGAGAGAACGTCGGGTACCCCTAGTCCACCCTTATTTAGTGGGAGTATCATGAATTTGTGAGGTATACGGTGCTGTTTATGATTCCATATAAATGAGTTGAGCAAACGCTGCAATCTGGACGTACAGGTTCGCGGGAAATTTAAAGGAAGACATCGGAATAGGTATATGATCTTTGGGAGAATTAACATTTTAACCACCTGGATCCTAGCCATCCAAGAGAGGCAAAATGGGGAAATCTTAGTTAATTCAGAGTTTATCTCTTTAATTAGTAAGTCGCAATTCGCCTTTACAATGTTATGGGTGCTAGTAATAAAGATTCCCAAGTACTTAAAGCCTTCCGGAGCCCAAATGAAAGAGTAACGATCTCGAATGATATTCTGAGTTAACGTGTCAACCTTCACCGGGAAGAGGACTGACTTGGAGACGTTGAGACGATAATATGAGGCCGCTGAGAACTCCTCCAATGTTGCCATTATCTCTGTGAGTGAAGAGAGGACATCAACACAGGTAAACACTACATCATCGGCATATAAGCCGATCTTATGGTCAACGTCTCCAACTCTGACCCCCCTTATATTTGGATTCGCCCTAATCTTCGCTGCCAAGGGTTCCATTACCAACGCGAATATGAGGGGAGAAAGTGGACATCCCTGGCGGGTGCCATTGGAAATGTCAAATGGAGTCGAGAGAAAGCCGGAGGCGCGGACGGAAGCATTTGGCGATGAATATAAGGCCATAATGGCTGATTTAACTAGTCCAATAAAACCAAATTTGTTCAAAACTGCTTCAACATACCCCCAGTGTACCCTGTCAAACGCTTTTTCAGCATCCAGAGACAGGATCACACTGGGGGAGTCGGCTCTTTCAATTGGTTTTGATATTGAAGAGTATACCTTTCAATACCTAAATCAAAAACATATATTACTATATAGAATATCACATACTAAAAATGTAAGTGTACTGTATAATACAATTAGCATCATTCTATCTAATATCCTGAATCAAATCAAACAATAGTTGGTATTGTTCAGAAAAATTATTAAGTGCTAATATGACATTTAACGCATAACCGTTGTTTCAATTTTTATCTCATGAATCAATAGTACAGCTGAAAATAAGCAACTTTGTAATATACTAGTGCATCTCAATGATTTAGAATATCATCATAAAGTTAATTTATTTCAGTAATTCAATACAAAAATTGAAACACATATTTTATATAGAGTCAATACAAACAGAGTGATCTATTTCAAGTGCTTATTTCTGTAAATGTTGATGATTATGGCTTACAGCCAATGAAAACCCAAAGATCATTATTTCAGAAGATTAAACTAGGGAGCATGAAGGGTTAAAAACCGTGCAGCCGTATTCCACGAGACATCAAAGGGTGAATATAATATTGATTTACTAGTCAACGTGTTTCAGGGCTCCTAGAAACAACCTGAATCATGGCAATATGACATTGATTTTTGATGATATTCTATTTCATTAAGATGTACTAATAACTTATCAGACAAATTTACCTATTTCAGAATTGATCAGTCAATATTAAAAGTCTTAATTCTGAGGTAAAATTTCTATTCAGTGAAGAGAGATTTCCAAATAATGAGATAGGAGATGGCTGTTCTGCCTTCTTCCACATCTGGTGCTGTGTGGATTCCAGCATACAGCTTAACCCTTCTTCACATCCCAAGTAAACAGACTGTGAGTTTCAGTAGCCTTAGTTTATTGGTGTGATGGTATGCATTTGCTTGCACTTGTCGGTACACTTGGGGTAAAAACTACAAAGTACAAATGGTATCAGTCAGTACTGGACACATTACATAAACCAGCACAGTGATAAACAACACAAGAATACACATTAAACATGAATAGCTGTGGCAAGATTCATTGCACAACTCTACACAAAGGTAATATCTATCTGTATGCAGTGCAGTGGATAAAAAGTCATGGTGGAGGATTATAGAGCATAACACACTTCTATTAAGCAATGTTTCTGTAACAGTGACTGCATCATAATCTGCACACACAAGATTCTAACATAAAGAGGCAGTTTAAACTACAATCCTCACCGGATTTAGCTGGACAGTGGGAGAAGTTTTATGGTGGGTTTACACACACCAATCATTGTATCCAATCTCTGAACCAATCTCTGGTTGCAGTGAAATCATGGACAGATTGCTCCATGTTGTACACAGCCACAAAATGGAACTATGTGTCCATGATTTCACTGCAACCAGAGATTGGTTCAGAGATTGGATACAATGATTGGTGTGTGTAAACCTACCATTAGAGAGGGAGCAGGAATCAGGGAACATGTCTTATCTTTCTGGAGGCGGGAAACATTTGCCCTTCTCTCCTTCTTACTGGGAAAGCAAGGGGGCGGTCCCTAAGGATACACTGATCTTAAAGGGCAAGACACCTATATCTTTAGGAATTCAGCTAGTTTGTATTAAACACATTTGAAAGTCATAAAAAGGATAACAGATTACCTCCGAGGGTTGTAACAAGTGTAAAACTACACATATTGTCTTTGCTGCGCATAAATGGGCAAAACAAATGGCTGTTGTTACTGATGAGATTATATGATTACAGGAGGAGGGTGAATCTACAGACCAAGCTCCTTCCCCTCCTCCCTCTTCTATCAATATAGAATCTCATCAGTAACAACTGAGGCATTCCATATGTACCGCTGTCCGGAAGTGACCTCTGGAACCTTGTTCTGAGAACTTTCTCAGACACACATAGTAACATAGTAACATAGCATTTAAGGTTGAAAGATGACCTTAAGTCCATCTAGTTCAACCCATAGCCTAACATGTTGATCCAGAGGAATCCATTGATTCCTATGGAGCTTTATTCTGCATTCTGAGAACTTTCTAAGAATGACACTCCAAAGGTCATTGCCTGTCAGCACATGCCTGGAATTTCTCATGCTTGAGAGAAATTCTGTACATACCGCTGACTAGGAATAATCTCTGGAGCATCAGTCAGAGAAAGTAATCAGAAGAAAGCTCCATAGGAATCAAAGGATGTTGTGGAAAATTACTCTTTGTACTACATCATAACTTTCAGGATTTATTTTCAAGTACCTTATTTTTCAGACTATAAAACGCAGCGGACTATAACATGCACCCAGACTTTAGAGGATGAAATAAGGAAAAAAAATTAAGTAAAAACTGTGGTTAGAATTAACTGTTATTGGGGGGGGGGGTCTGATGCTGACACTGTTATGCTGTTATGGTGGTAATATCTCCATCCCTGGCCCCAACCAGGTAATATATGTCCTCCATCCTGTTTATAGCCTCTCATCCTCACATATAGCCTCCCATCCTGATAGCTAGCCTCCCATCCTAATATATAGCCTGCCATCCTGGGATATAGCCTCCCATTTTGGGATGTAGCACTCCCATCACTGAATATGCCCCCCATCCTTGGATATTTCAGCCCCCCCCATCACTGGATATGGCCCCCATCCTCAGATATTGCAGCCCCCCATGACTGGATATGGCCCCCATCCTGGGAACTTGCAGCCTCCATCACTGGATATGCCCCCCCATGCTGGAATACTGCAGCCCCTAATACTGGATATGGCCCCCATCCTGGGATATTGCAGCCCCCAACACTGGATATGACCCACATCCTGAGATATTGCAGCCTCCATCTCTGGATATGACCCCCATCCTTGGATATTGCAGCCCCCATCGCTAGATATGCCCCCCATGCTGGGATGCTGCAGCCCCCATTACTGGATATGGCCCCCATCCTGGGATATTGCAGCACCCATCACTGGATATTGTGTTTACCGGTCCACGCTGCCACAGAAGACACGTAGCCAATAGCTTCAGATTACTTCACATTTATTGGCTCTGAAACGCATTGAATAGATCCAATAAATGTGAAGTAATCTGAAGCTATTGGCTGCGTGTTTTCTGTGGCAGCGCAGACCAGTAAACACATTATCCCTTTGAATCCTTGGATTATCTACCACATTACACATGGAGGTGTGGGTCCTGCAACCATCACTATTACATGTTTCTGATGCTGGTTGTGTGCTACACAAGCCGATGAGGTGAGCAGTGAATATAACGGCTTCAGAGCCACTCTGCTTTTAAACGATAAGACCCTATTGTGCTTGCTTCTTTTGCAGTGATCATATCCATCACTGGATATGGCTCCCATCCTGGGATATAGCAGCCCCCATTACTGGATATGGCCCCCATCCTGGGATATTGTAGCTCCCACCACTTTATATGGCCCCCCATGCTGGGATTTTGCAGCCTCCATTACTGGATATCGCTCCCATCACTGTATATGACCCCCCATGCTGGGATATTGCAGCCCCATCACTTTATATACCTCCCATGCTGGGATCCTGCAGTCTCAATCCCTGGATATAGCACCCTCATCACTGAATATGGTCCCCCTGCTGCTGCTCATACTAAAATAATAACCGGTATACATTCTCACCTGTCCGTCATCCCCTCCATCTCTCCTTCTGCAGCTGCAGCCACATCGATATCTTCCTGGTGAGCCGGCATCCTGTCAAGTGACCGGGCACAGCAGAGTGATGTCATCTCTGAGCGTCCCAGTCACATGACAGGATGCTGACTCACCAGGACGAGATCGATGTGGCTGCAGTTGCAGAGGGAGAGATTTAGGGGATGATGGACAGGTGAGAATGTATACCGGTTATTATTTTAGTGTGAGCAGCAGTAGGGGGACCATATTCAGTGATGGGAGACTATATGCATGGATGGAGGCTGAAGGATCCCAGCATGGGGGGCATATAAAGTGAGAAGGGAGGTCAGTACACTTATTGTACTGTAATATATACTGCCTCCCGCCACCTCTCAGCGCTGGCTTCAGCACTGGGAGGTGGACAGCAGAGTGCAGTGAATATAACAGTACACTAATGAGACGGGACATGTGATCACCGGCTGCTTCTGCAGCCCCTGCCAGCCTCCTCCTCGGTCCATAAGACCCACCCCCACTTTTCCCCACAATCTGAGGGAAAAAAGTGCATCTTATGGCCCGAAAAATATGGTAATACTTTGGGGAAGGGGGGCGTGTCGAGAGTCTTTATTCAAATAAAGATTTTTTTCCCTGTGTTTGTGTCTACTTTAAATCTATACTTTCCAAATTAGTAATGGAGATGTCTGATAGATCTCCCTCTACACTCCCTGACAGAAGGTATGTTGCTTATTCATGTTATGTAAATAAAAGCTTATAACCTGACGTTAAATTCATCCATTGGTTTTATAAATTACTCTTTTGAAAGCTGAAACCCTCACAAATGTGGTTTAGTTAAGAAAATAAATTGGCATCAATGCTGAAATATTGATCATTTAATGAATACAGAATGGTCAGATTTCAGCAAGACAAAAGTTTTGTCGCCTGGTCATATAAAGCACCCAATCCTAGTTTACATCCTCACCTGTGCTCAGTAAATGATCAGTTAATTAGTGATTGTGTCTAAAAAGAAACCCAGCACCCCAGACCTTCACTTGACCTGCAACTTGAGCTCTGACAACATGACAAAAATCCACCCTGCCACCAAAGCCTTGATTATCAAGAGGATGAAGACCAGATCCACTGCAGAGGTGGCTGGCACCTTTAATGTGTCTCACCGTCAAGTACAAAGAATTAAAAAAAGATTTGAAGAGACCCGAGATGTGTTTGACAAGCCCAGGTCCAGCAGACCCCGCAAAACAACTGCTCAGGAGGAACGTTTGTTGGTTAGAAAATCCAAAGCAAGCCCCTCTTCCACTGCAGAGCTCCAAGATAATGTTGATGATTATGGCTTACAGCCAATGAAAACCCAATAGTGATTATTTCAGACAATTAAAAGAGAGATTATGAAGGGTTAAAAGCTGCCGTATTCCACGAGACATCAAAGGGTGAATATAATATTAATTTATTAGTCAACATGTTTCAGGGCTCCCAGAGATGCTATGAAACATGGCAATATGACATTGATTTTTGATGATATTCTTGTTCAAAGTATTTTACTAATTTTGAATAACATAACAGATAACACAATACTCATGAGGGCATAAGCTTACCCTTTAAGATACAGTATACAAACATAATAAAAACAAGCATTGTAATAATCTAGATGTAAATTAGCAAAGAGTACAAAACAAGTATTGAAAAATATGTAAAAATCAAATAGAGATAAATTACCATAAAAAGGGTCAAGTTAATTGAGTCACACAAGAATCATGAAATTATAGCAAAAATAACGCTAAAATTAGAGAAGAAAAGGGGAAGAGGGGAAAGAGAGAAAAAGGGTATGAACAGAGGGGGTAAGGGAAGGAGATCTAGTTCTCCAAGCATTGAGGTTTTGTATAGCCAGAAATGGAAATATGTGAAGGGATAGTTGAATGATTAATGGGAAAATAACAATTCCACAACCTCCATTTCCTCTCATATTTTCTGTAAAGTTTATTTCTCAAAGCAAACGAGAGTTCATAGGAGTTATGAGTAGCGATTTTTTCAAGTAATACTTTAAACAGCGGTGGCTCGGGGTCTCTCCATTTTGTTGCTATAAGATTTTTTGCAGCTAATAAGATATGTGCAATAAGTGGTCTAAAGTCACTTGGGATAGAATTAATGCCAATTAGGAGAAGTGTAAGTTCTGGAGTTAAAATAATGTCACTATTAGTGATCTCATTGATTAATATTTGTATTTCACCCCAGTATAATTTAAGGGCTTCACAGTCCCAAAAGACATGGGAAATATTCCCTTCTTTGTGGCAATTCCGCCAGCACAAAGGAGAAAAATCCTCCTTGATCTGGTGAAGTCTGACAGGTGTATAATACCAACGAAGAAGTATCTTGTAGTGAGATTCAATAAGAGAAGAGCAGGATATGTAGGAATGTAAAGTTGTGAGAGTTTTACTTAGGCAGTCTGTGGGAATACAAGATTTTAATTCCCTTTCCCATGCTACTATATTGGTGGATTTAGTTAGTGCTATATCAGCATTGATTTCCTTGTATATATTATTAGTTTTCCAAAAGGTAAAGTTATTTGAGTGTTTGAACATTTGGGTGACATTTAGGGGGAGAAAGAAATTAATTTTGTGTTTGTTATAAAGATTGTTGATTTTGTCCCAAATTTTAACTTCCAGCTCCTTCAGGTTAAAGATTGAACTCAGTTCATCAAAAGGGATAAGTTTTTTTTCATTATTAATTATGTCCGAGATATAATTAATTCCAGCAGTTTTCCAAGAGTCAATTTTCAGGCCCGGAGAAAGGAATTCCATTATTTCTATGGGGATCCAGTTGGGAGTAGTAGTCGACAGAGGGTTATGGTTTTTTGCCAAAAGGCGCCTCCAGGTTTGAATTGTTGCTTTGACTGTATGCTCTTTAGGAAGTCGCTTAGATGAATCACATAAGTATGAGAGCAACAGAAGAGTAAGTCTATTTCTGGAAAATTTGGTTTCCTCCAAAGAAAGCCAACTAGGTCTAGAATCTTGGTTCCACCATGTCTGACTAAGTTTTATTACTGAAGCGTTATAATATGCCGACAAGTTGGGAATTGCCAGACCACCGTTTGATTTACTTTTCTCAAGTATAGTCCTCGCCACTCTAGGTTTTTTATGACCCCAGATAAAATTCATTAATTGGGTTTGTAGTTTTTTAAACCATGACTGTTTGGGGGGTAAAGGTATGGAGCGGAAGACATAAAGTAACTTAGGGAGTACGAACATTTTGTATGCTTCAACTTTACCGATCCAGGATACGTCAATTTTGGAAATATGAAGAAGGTCCGCTTGGATAGTTTTAAAAATTTCAGAGAAGTTAATGTTTGCCATATTGGAAATTTGTTTAGTTACTTTAATGCCCAGGTAATCTAACTCTACTTTGTCCCAGGAAAGGTTGTGTTCGAACTTAAGAGCTTTTATTAGTTCTGAATCTAAGTTCATGTGGAGAACTTGGGTTTTAGTAAGATTGATCTTATAGAGAGAAACCCTAGAAAACTCCTCGATTGTGGCTAGGAGATTGCGAAATGAATTAAGAGGATCTGTAAGAGTAAGGATTATGTCGTCGGCGAAGAGACTGATTTTATATTCTTTAAAATTTGTATGTATCCCTTTGATAAGTAGGTTCATACGGATCTTTTCAGCCAGCGGTTCAATGAAGAGGTCGAACAGGGAAGAGACAGTGGACAGCCTTGTCTCGTGCCGTTAGATAAAGGGAATTCCTTAGAGAGGACATTATTAGTTAGAACTTTTGCAGTGGGGTAAGAATATAGTGCTTGGAGTATATTAAGTATACTGCCTCTAAAACCAAATTTTTTTAGGGTTTCAAAAAGAAAATTCCAATGGACTCTGTCAAATGCTTTCTCAGCATCGACAGAGACCATAATTGTTGGGATGGAGTTTTTTTCTATATAGGACATAAGGTTTAGGATTCTTCGGGTGGCGTCAGTTGTCCCTCTGTTCTGAATAAATCCCACCTGGTCGCTGTGTATTAGTTTCGGAATAACTTTCTGAATTCTTGTATTGATGGTTTTAGTAATAATTTTGAGGTCTGTATTTAAAAGTGAGATGGGCCTATAGTTAGAGACATTCTCTGAGTCTCCCTTGTTTTTAGATAAGACAGTAATGGTGGCTTGTAGCATTTCTGTTGGAAAGAATGCATTGTTAGAAGTTGTAAAATTTATTAATTTTGTAATGTAAGGAGATAGAATTTCTTGGAAAGCAGTATAATATTCGTTCTGAAATCCATCCGGGCCAGGAGATTTGCATTTCTTAAGAGAGTGGAATGTGTCTAAAACTTCTGATTCCGTGAAGGGGGAATTTAGGAATTCTATGTCTTGCTTAGAAAGAGACGGGAGTTCAATTGAGTCAAGGAATGACGAGATACTGGGAAGAGTTGGAGAGGGCTCCGTAGGAGTTTCCTTGAGATTATAGAGAGATTTATAGAAATCAGCAAAAGTATTTGAAATTGCTTGTGGGAGTTTCTGAAGGATGTTATGTTTATTCTTGACTTGGGTAATGTTAGTTCTAGTCCTGCGGATTTTTATCATTCTCGCAAAGAGTTTAGAGGGTTTATTTGTACAGCTGTAATAATTTGATTTGCTTATCCGCGAGAGCTTGTCAAAATCAGAAATTAATAATGATTTGAGTTCTATCCTTAGGGCGAGTAGTTTCTGAAAAATTGTTTCATTAGGGGAGTTTGCAGCAATTACCTCCAGTTCTTTAATTTTTTTAACTATAGTTTCTGTGTCTTTTAAGAGGGATTTCTTAAGTGTTGAGTTAAACTTGATAAGAAGGCCTCTAATTACTGCTTTGTGGGCCATCCAAATAGCTGTGATAGGGGTCTCTTCTAGATCATTTTCTTTGAAGTAGAATTTCAACTCATTCCTAATCTCCGAGTTGAATTGAGGGTGGTTGAAGAGGAAAGAGTTGGCCCTCCATATTCCCTGATTTTTAGTGGGAAACCCGCCCAACGTTTCGAAAATTACTGGGGAATGGTCAGACCAGGTTCTAGGGAGGATAGATACAGATTTAATACTACGAAGTGAATTTATGTTAGTGATAATTAGGTCAATACGGGCAAAGTTTTATGTACATTAGAGAAATGTGTGAATTCTACTGAGGATGAGTTAATACATCTAAAAGCGTCATACAACTCCTCCCTGTCAAAGAGGGGGTTGAGTTGGGTATTTATATTTCTGTGCTTGTTTGATGAGTCTAAGTTGATATTAGGAACGGCATTAAAATCACCAAAAAAGAAAAGGGTACCTCTTTGGGTTTCTCTCACCTTTTTAATTAATTTTTTAAGGAACGAAATTTGACCATTATTAGGAGCATAAAGGTTTACTAGAGTGTGGGTAACTTCATTCAACTTGCAAACAAGGATAATGAATCTACCTTCATCATCTGTTGTGACCTCTAACTCTTCAAATTTAACTGAGTCTTTAATAAGAATGGCTACACCTGATTTTTTCTTTTTGTTTGAAGAAAAGTAAGTATGGGGGAACTTAGAATTGATAAATTTAGGGGAATTTTCCGAAGAAAACCTAGTTTCCTGTAAACCGGCCACATCTATATGATATTTCTTCAAGTCTTTCCAAACAAAGAATCTTTTTTGAGGAGAGTTTAGACCGTTTGTATTAATTGACATGAATTTAAGGGTCATGTTCTGGCTATGTAGCTAATCTTAATAGGAGAATGAGGGAGGTTGAGGTTTGAAAGGTTAAAGTTTAGAGAGGGATGGAGAGGGGATCAGAAAAAAAAACTAAAATTACAAATTCAACTAGTAAATTATAAGTTTTAGAGATTTAAATCTAAAGAAATTTTTAATTTAAATGATGTTAACAAATATACCTATAAAGAGGAAGGGTTCAAGAGAACCGGTATTTAACTTCCTTTGGGCTAATGTTATGGCCAAGGTGCCTAGAGCTGACCGAGTTAGTTGATATCAAAGTAGGTGCTCATCCCGCTCCATCAAGATGTAGATCTTTGAGAGTCTTGAGACCAATATTAATGTCCTCAATGTTGAAGGTTTTGTGGTTGAAGGAGAAAATTACACTTGGAGTAGGACGGCCCCATCTGTACAGAATTTTTCTGGCTCTCAGAGTCTCTGTAATTGGTTTTAGAATTCTCCGTCTAGTCATGGTTTTCTTAGATACATCTGAGAAGACTTTTATCTTGTCAAAGGGCGGCGTAAGGTTCTGTTTTTCCTCAAAAAAACATTGATCAGATCTTTAGTCTGGAAAAAGGAATATTTGGCGATTACATCCCTGGGAATATCGTCTGCCAAGTGCGAAGGTTTGGGAAGCCTGTGGGCTCTTTCAATTGAATATTCAATTTCGGTTTTTGAGGGAATAGTCTTTTTAGTTAGGTTTTTGACATAGTCGATTAGCTCGTAGTTTTTAACGCTCTCTGGTATGCCTCTAAATTTGAGGTTAAGTCTTCTGTCCCTGTCTTCTCTGTCAATGAGTTTGTCTTTCAGGACCTTAATTTCCTCTTTCATCTTGGTTTGTTCACTCTTAGTAGTTTTGTTGTCTAGTTTAAGGTCAGTCAGCAATTTTTCATTTTCTTGTACTCGAGAAACTATTGAGGACATTGACGACTTGACCTCATCAAATTGCTCCATCATTTCTTCTTTTAGTGAATGATTAAAGGCAGTAAAAAGTTTTAGGAAAAAATCTTTATTTAGAGGTTGTCCTGCGTCAAAATTTAGAAGTGGTTCCAAGTCGGGTAAGTTTTTCTTGAGCTTTTGTCTTGCTGGGCTCTGAAGGTGTGGTTCTTGGTCAACTTCTGGGTGGTCTGAGGGGGAGAAGCCAGAGCTAGATTTGGAGGGAATCTCCATCTCCTTCCTTTTTGTGCTTGCAGAAGGAGTTTTATGGAACGACATATCTTCCATGGGGGAACTCCAATCCTTCAAGTTATGGTTAAAATTGATTTTATCTTTCCCTAACTTAGCGTAAGTGTTGATTTGTTTGGGGGTGGGGATTTTGCTCGTGGGAGAGATCTTAAGGGGATTCATTATCATATCTGTAGTGCTGGAGCTTGTAGATAGTTTTGGCTTGGAAGGCATTTCGTCACTTAATAAATTATATCTAGGATTATTAGCTTTAGGGTTAGTGAGAATATATAGTGTACTTGAATCAATTAAGTTAAACTTATAAATATTAATGGAATGGAGGTTTGGTGGAGGAGAAGATTTAAGGAAGATCAAATCTAAGTAACAGTCTAGAGTCAGATAGTATGTAAGTAGAGAAAAGAGAAGGAGAGTGCGAAAAGTTTGGGATCACCAGAGCATCATATAAGGTGACAGCAGTCAAATGCAAAACAATATAATTACATTAAATCCTTTTCAAATGAAGGAACTTTCATTGACAAGAAACTTTTTTAGTAGGTTAGAGTGATCGCAGTGCTATGTCCGTATAGTCTACTGTATCAAGCAGAGTAGTTAGGCTGATTCATGTAGATAGTTTAAACTAGAGGATTAGTGCGTGAGTCTTTCAGATTGTAATAAAGTAAAGCTAGTGTGACTCAGGTGTAATCCAATGAAATTATGCACGTAATGCTTCAATAAGTAAAAGTAAACTCAATTTATATATAGTTTCCACCGATGGGATGATAGTGGAGGATAAGGAAATTATAACAAATAGTATCAGACAATAGGTCTTACAGGGGATTGTAAGATCCTTATAATTATATAGCTCTGCTACTTAATAGGAATATATAAAAGCAGAAAAGGGTTTTTTGTTTGTTTTTTCTTTCTGTCTAAAGTAGTTAAGTTCAGTATCCCACAAGGGCCAATAAAATGGCTAACTGTAAGATTAGTTGGCTAATTACAATGTATAGTAGGTGTAGCTTAATCAGAGATGAAACTTTAGTAAGTAATAGCAATATAAAATATAATAGCAATAGCAATAGCAATCATAAAACCTGAGGCAGGTAGAGCTGTTGGTGGTAAAATGATAGAAGAAAATAGGACAAGATAGAGTTAGAATTAGCTAGAATAAAGTAAATTGAGATGAAGGTAAAAAAGGAAAGAAATAGAAAAAGAAAATGAGGAAAGGAAAAGGGAAGAGAATCAAATATAGATGATCTTCTGTCTTCTGTCTGCGCAGCTTGGGCTCGTGGGAGACTCACAAGCCCCACTTGCTTGAAGATCTATTCTTTACTGAGTGTCTATTCTTTGGTGCTGCTCAGTTGCAGGATCCAGCACTTGTTGTCATGGTGACGTCAGCTAGTCTACTGAAGTAGTTGATGACAGAGTAAGATATCCCTCCACCGCTGAGGCTGCTGTATAATGATAATGAGGGTCTTTCTACCTCCAGCAGTTAGTTTAAAAGACTGTTCTCCTCAGTAATAGGGGAGGGAAGATCTCTCTTTATGATCTCACTTGATCAGTTCTCCTTCTGAGCTTTAGGAGATGACAGGCTACAGAGTTAAGTGGAGATGCAGGTATCCCTCCGCCGACAAGGTTGTAAAATGGATGAGGGAGAAGGAACTATTGCAAGTGTTGAACAGCTGAATATAAGGCTGGCACTACCACTGGAGGTTGGAGGATGACCTTCCTCTCATTGGCTTTTTCCAGCGGGTCTCCCTGCCAGCAGCACTGTATGTAGAATGAGTGCTCCAGTTCTAGGGAGAGTAAAGGCTGTGACTGAGGGGGGGATCAGCTTCACCACATAAAGGGTGTATCAGTTCTTCAATGCTTCCAGCGGTGGGTAGAATAGGGTGAGAGATAAGGTGAGGAATGCCCCTACTTAGGGTTTCTCTCTGGTGGGGTCTTTAGGTTCTTCAGAGACTTCAGAGGCCTCTTACAGGGCAGAAAGGTAACAAGTTTTTCCTCAAAATGGCGCCCAGGATGAGCCTCTAGTCCTCTCATGAGTGTGAGGGAGCTGTGTGGAGCCTAGATCTCGGGTCAAATTGGACCAAAATGATCTTGGAAAGTTGAATAATGTGGTCCAGTAGTTTAGAGTGAGACATGAGCCTTCATAAAGGCTATAATCTCCGTCGCTTAATATTAGGCACAGGAGCTCCTGTAGTTGTGACTTACATGAAGCAGCAGGCCACGCCTCTCTTTTGATGATATTCTAATTCATTGAGATGCACTTGTAAGGAAATCTATCAAAGAAATGTAATGCTTTTTTAATCAATTGTATTTCTTCATTGTTTTTCCAAGAACCTTTAAACAGAATGGTACAACTCCTTTAATGATAGAGTTCAATGTTTTTATTTGGTCAAATTATTTATCTTTTTTCAAGATACTGTAATGTTTGATTTTTTTTTTGCGGAATAAGTTCCATTATTCTTTAGCTTTTTAACCACTTCTCAAGAGGATTAAACAGAGCTATACAAAATTTCTGTCACTTTTTATTTTCGTACCTTTATCATTATGAACTTGTAATAAACATCCTCATTAATAATTTCCAGCAGACTCCATCATTGCCCTTTCTTAATTACATTCTTGAGTAATTATAAACAGTATTTGACCCAGTGATTTTTTTCTTTGCCTCCAAGAATAGTTTTGAACAATTATTTAAAAGTTGAAAATGACATAAGTGGTACTTTGCTAATTAAGATTTTATTAAAGGATATGTGTTTCCCTGTTCATGGTTGTTGGAAACAGATGCCCTAATTACTTGAAGCTGTGCTATTTTCCTGTTACAAACGTTGTTGGCTCTTATAAAATGTATTATTACTTATCATCACAATTTTGAAAATGAAAAATTAGGCTATTAATAGACTTATAAATCATTTTTATGTGATGCTTAGAAGCTACTTGATATAGACGCAGATGTCCAAATTATGCTTTTGTAAAGATGCTAAATTACATAGGTAATTGCTTCATCAAATTTAGAATTTAAATGCACCAATTGTGTAGATTCATATGAAAGGGCATCAGAATCTGCAGGTAGCTAACATAACAATATCTGCAAACAGCATCATGTGTTACTTAAAGGGAACCTGTCACCTAATCTATGGCCCTAAACTATCACTACCTGCCCCTACAGACCCTAACTAGCTCCCTAACCATCCCTGCCTGACCTAATATGGCTTTATATAAGGTGAATAAAACACTTTATAAACTTACATGATTCTTGTCTGTGGGGCGTTCTTGTCTGCAGGGCGGTGTCCCCAGAGCCGCGCTCCCCCCGCCTCGCTCCCTTCTTAACGCCCTAATGGGCGGCATTATCGATTTGAAGAGCGGGGGAGCCCATTGGAATCTTTCCGCCCCGCTCTTCATGACGCGGCCGGAGACCGCGTCATTTCCGGGTCCGCGCATGCGTAGTGCGCCGGGTGAAGCCGACCGGAATCGCAGCGTCGCTAGGCAACGACCGGCGTCTTCGGAAGGTGAGTATCGGCGGCCCCCTCCCTCCCAAACCAGCACATATATATGTGTGTGTAATCCACATGTACATATGGATTACACACACACATATATACATTCACTTTGATTAGGCACATTTCATATGTGCATCTATATATATATATATATATATATATATAGATGCACATATATATAGTTAGATTATATATATGTGTGTGTGCATGTATATATATATTGTGTGTGTGTGTGCATGTATATATATGTGTGTGTGTGTGCATGTATATATCTGTGTGTGTGTGCATGTATATATATGTGTGTGTGCATGTATATATATGTGTGTGTGTGTGTGTGTATGTATATATCTGTGTGTGTGTGCATGTATATATATGTGTGTGTGTGTGTGCATGTATATATATGTGTGTGTGTGTGCATGTATATATCTGTGTGTGTGTGCATGTATATATATATGTGTGTGTGTGTGTGCATGTATATATATATATATATATATTGTGTGTGTGTGCATGTATATATCTGTGTGTGTGTGCATGTATATATATGTGTGTGTGTGTGTGTGTGCATGTATATATATATATGTGTGTGTGTGTGCATGTATATATATATGTGTGTGTGTGCATGTGTATATATATATGTGTGTGTGTGTGCATGTATATATATATATATGTGTGTGTGTGTGCATGTATATATATGTGTGTGTGCATGTATATATCTGTGTGTGTGTGCATGTATATATATATATATATGTGTGTGTGTGTGTGCATGTGTATATATATGTGTGTGTGTGTGTGCATGTATATATGTGTGTGTGTGTGTGCATGTATATATATATATGTGTGTGTGTGTGCATGTATATATATATATATGTGTGTGTGTGTGCATGTGTATATATATGTGTGTGTGCATGTGTATATATGTGTGTGTGTATGTATATATGTGTGTGTGTGCATGTATATATATATATGTGTGTGTGTGCATGTATATATATATATATATATGTGTGTGTGTGCATGTATATATATATATGTGTGTGTGCATGTATATATATATATGTGTGTGTGTGTGCATGTATATATATATATGTGTGTGTGTGTGCACACATATATATATATAATATATATATGCACACACACAAATATATATGTGACGAAATGGACCCTTTAATATATAATGTAGGAGAATTTCTTATTCATCCAGACATATCATATTGCATTTTGGTTTGTAAACTTGTAATGGTCAAAGAGAATTTCTTACAGTATTGTCATAGATTTCTGTGGTTAAAGTTTAGCTTGGTAATGTAATTATCTAACCTGTTTGTCATTGAAGGCCAGAGAACTTAATTATGCTAATCGTCCATTGTCTATTACCCTGTGAATGTTGATTCCATGTCCAGGGGCCCCAGCCACGATTGTTTAAGTGTCATTGATTGCAGACTCAATGTCTCAGACTAACATTCCATTGTATCACTGCTAGCATTTGGATTGAGATAGGACTAAAATATGTTAAATGAGGATTGGAGTTCAGCCAATGAAAAGACTATGTTATTGCACCAATCATGACGTCCCCAATATCCTACAATGAGGGCTGAGGGTATATAAGGAGGACTGTTCACTTTGACCAGGAGATTGGAGATTGAAGATTGGAGTTAGATTCTGTCTAGTGGCCTCAGTCTAGGGATTTTCGGTCCGGCTAGAGGTCACTGGATTGGATACAGGCAGCTAATCGAGGGTCTTCGGATCCGGTTAGCGAGCCATAACCCTAGGCCTAGGCATTTCGGTGCCGACCAAGGGGACCAGAACACGGACTAAAAGAACCACAAGGACTTCAGCAGCAGATTAGCGGATTCGACTGTGATAACGACTGCACAAGATACATAAGGATAAGGAAGTAATCCAGGTTGGGACGATACAGTCACCTGGCTACAGACTTTGCCGTGCTACATTCTAGACCCTGGTGAGCCAGCGGAAGGGTGAGACTCTGTTGCCTGTTACATGTTGTGTTTTGCTTGGTTATGCGTTATATGCTGTTAACTGTTTGGGGATCCAATAAAGCCTTGATATTGTGATTCCCTCACCCTGTGTTGTCTGAGTAGTGTTCCGCCCACGGTTAAGGAGCTCGGGCGTTCAGTTGGGGATGAGCCCTGGTCCACGCTGTCTTTGTAAAGGCGGCTGGGCCTGCGGACGAGAGCGCCCACTGACCCCCGGGTCTCCACAATATATATTTATATTTGCATGTATATGTGCACACATATATATATATATATATATATATATATATATAATCTAACTATATATATATATATACACATATATATATATGTGTATATATATAGTTAGATAGATTTTATATATATATATAATCCAATATCTATTGTATGTATACAGAGTATATATGCATGGTGCATCTATAGATACGGTGAATATATATATATATATATATATATATATATATATATATATATATTATATATATATACACCTAAGTGTATAGATGCATCATATCTCTAGATGCGTCATATATATAAAGTGGATGCAGCTAATATATAGTGTGTGTATATATATATATATATATATATATATATATATATGATCCATCTACTGTATATATACAGTATATATATACAGTATATATATGGTGCATCTATAGATATGATAAGTCTCAATATATATATATATTATATATATATATACAAGTGTATAGAGGCATCACATATATACTGTATATATACAGTAGATGCATAATCTATATTATATATAGATATACACTATATATATATTATATATAGATGCATCCACTGTATATATGCAGTATATATATGATCCATCTATACACTTCTGTATATATATATTGAGACTTATATCTATAGATGCACCATATATATACTGTATATATACATTATATATATGGTGCATCTATAGATATGATGAATCTATATATATATACACAAGTGTATAGATGCATGACACAAATACTGTATATATACAGTAGATGCATTGTATATATTATATATAGATATACACTATATATATAATATAATATAATATATATATATATATATATATATATATATATACACACACACGTGTATAGATGGATCATATATATAATGCATATATACAGTGTATGCATCTATATATAATACATAGCTGTATATACAGACATACATATCAATATACACACATTATCTATGTATATATGTGCATGTGTATATATATATACTTGTGTGTGTATATATATGTATGTATATATATTTTGTAGAGAGAGAGACTGAGGGTGAGAGGGTCTGTGAGTTTTGTGTAACGCTGGGACCTGGGTGACGCAATAAACTTCACCTGAGGTCAGAGTTAATCCTCGTCACTCTATCTGACCTCAGGTGATCTACACTGATGTCACCCTGTTCACATCGGTAACAGAAAACTCACTCTATGTGGGTCACGCTGTGAAGTGGGAAGTTTCACATGAGGTCAGAGAAACACATTGCTTTATCCGACCTCAGGTGACACAGACCATGAACTCTCCCCCTTCACTGCACGAGCCTTCAAATATAATTTTTAGGGAATCTTCACTAACGGACGGACCTCTACCAGGATCCTGGATGGGTATGTGGGAGTAATAAAGATGGAGTCAAAATACGTGTTTGTGTTTTTTGTTGTAATAAAAAAATTTTTCTCGGTGTTGTGTCTTCTTTACTACTAAATAGAGATTCATAATGGCCGTGTCTAACATTGGCACGTCATTATAAATCTCGGGCTTAGTGCCAGCTGCTAAAAGAAAGGTGGCATTAACCCCTTATTACCCAGTCTGCCACCGCCACAGGGCAGCTGGAAGAGCTGGGTACAGCTCCAGAATATTGCGCTTCTATAAATGCGCAATTTTCTGGGGCGCCTGCGAGCTGCAATTCTCAGCGGGGGTGGCCCAGAACGCTTGGGCCTCCCTACGCTGGGGATTCCAGCCCTCAGCTGCCTAGTTGTACCTGGCTGGCAAAGAAAAATGCGGCGAAGCCCCACGCCGTTTTTTTTCTTGCCAGCCAGGTACACCTAGGTAGTTGGGGGTGGATGGCAGCTCCTAACTGCCTAGTTGTACCTGGCTGGCAAAGAAAAATGTGGCGAAGCCCCACGCCGTTTTTTTTCTTGCCAGCCAGGTAGACCTAGACAGCTGTGGGCTGCCATCCACCCCCTACTACCTAGGTGTACCTGGCTCGCGTGAAAAAACGGCATCTGTCTTCACCACATTTTTCTTTGCCAGGCAGGTACACCTAGGTAGTTGGGGGTGGATGGCAGCTCCCAGCTGCCTAGTTGTACCTGGCTAGCAAAGAAAAATGCGGCGAAGACCCATGCCGTTTTTTTTCTTGCCAGCCAGGTACATCTAGGTAGTTGGGGGTGGATGGCAGCTCCCAGCTGACTAGTTGTATGTGGCTGGCAAGAAAAAAATGGCATGTGGCTTTGCTGTATTTTCCTTTACTAGCCAGGGACAACTAGGTCGCTGGTAGCTGCCATTCACCCCCAACTACCTAGGTGTACCTGGCTGACAAGAAAAGAAATGGCGTGGGGCTTCGCCGCATTTTTCTTTGCCAGCCAGGTACAACTAGGCAGCTGGGAGCTGCCATCCACCCCCAACTACCTAGGTGTACCTGCCTGGCAAAGAAAAATGTGGTGAAGACAGATGCCGTTTTTTCATGCAAGCCAGGTACACCTAGGTAGTAGGGGGTGGATGGCAGCCCACAGCTGTCTAGGTCTACCTGGCTGGCAAGAAAAAAAACGGCGTGGGGCTTCGCCACATTTTTCTTTGCCAGCCAGGTACAACTAGGCAGCTAGGAGCTGCCATCCACCCCCAACTACCTAGGTGAACCTGGCTGGCAAGAAAAAAAAACGGCGTGGGGCTTCGCCGCATTTTTCTTTGCCAGCCAGGTACAACTAGGCAGCTGAGGGCTGGAATCCCCAGCGTAGGGAGGCCCAAGCGTTCTGGGCCACCCCGCTGAGAATTGCAGCTCGCAGCCGCCCCAGAAAATTGCGCATTTATTTATAAGCGCAATATTCTGGAGCTGTACCCAGCTCTTCCAGCTGCCCTGTGGCGGTGGCAGACTGGGTAATAAGGGGTTAATGCCACCTTTCTTTTAGCAGCTGGCACTAAGCCCGAGATTTATAATGTCGTGCCAATGTTAGACACGGCCATTATGAATCTCTATTTAGTAGTAAAGAAGACACAACACTGAGAAAATTTTTTTTATTACAACAAAAAACACAAACACGTATTTTGACTCCATCTTTATTACTCCCACATACCCATCCAGGATCCTGGTAGAGGTCCGTCCGTTAGTGAAGATTCCCTAAAAATTATATTTGAAGGCTCGTGCAGTGAAGGGGGAGAGTTCATGGTCTGTGTCACCTGAGGTCGGATAAAGCAATGTGTTTCTCTGACCTCATGTGAAACTTCCCACTTCACAGCGTGACCCACATAGAGTGAGTTTTCTGTTACCGATGTGAACAGGGTGACATCAGTGTAGATCACCTGAGGTCAGATAGAGTGACGAGGATTAACTCTGACCTCAGGTGAAGTTTACTGCGTCACCTAGGTCCCAGCGTTACACAAAACTCACAGACCCTCTCACCCTCAGTCTCTCTCTTTACAAAATATATATACATACATATATATACACACACAAGTATATATATATACACATGCACATATATACATAGATAATGTGTGTATGTATGATATGTATGTCTGTATATACAGCTATGCATTATATATAGATGCATACACTGTATATATGCAGTATATATATGATCCATCTATACACGTGTGTGTGTATATATATATATATATATATATATTATATTATATATATATAGTGTATATCTATATATAATATATACAATGCATCTACTGTATATATACAGTATTTATGTCATGCATCTATACACTTGTGTATATATATATAGATTCATCATATCTATAGATGCACCATATATATAATGTATATATACAGTATATATATATGGTGCATCTATAGATATAAGTCTCAATATATATATACACAAGTGTATAGATGGATCATATATATACTGCATATATACAGTGGATGCATCTATATATAATATATATAGTGTATATCTATATATAATATAGATTATGCATCTACTGTATATATACAGTATATATGTGATGCCTCTATACACTTGTATATATATATCTATATATATATATATATATATATATATATATATATATTGAGACTTATTATATCTATAGATGCACCATATATATATACTTGTATATATATACTGTATATATACAGTAGATGGATCATATATATATATGATCGAGATTCTAGAACGTACATTAATTTGATTATAGTAGATAGCTATTTTTTATTTTATTATTTATTTTGTTTTGTTTTTTTACTATTTTTATTATTATTAAATTTATTTATTATTTGTTATTTTAAGTGAATTTATTTGTATTAAGATTATTTTATTTTATTTAAAAACCGCATCTGCGGCGCGGTTGCGGTAATCCCCATACAAAGTATAGGGGGACTTGCGGCAGGTGCGGCAAAACCGCACTTGCCGCACCTGCCGCAAGTCCCCCTATACTTTCTATGGGGATTACCGCAACCGCGCCGCAACTTGCACTTGCGGCGCGGTTGCGGTAATCCTTATGGGGATTACCGCTACCGAGCCGCAAGTGCTCGCACTCAGCCAGCGACTCGCAATGCGGCGCGGTTGCGGTAATCCTTATGGGGATTACCGCAACCGCGCCGCAAGTGCTCGCACTCAGCCAGCGACTCGCAATGGCCTGGGGGCCATTGCTCGCGCTACCTGAGCGGGAGATCGCTAGCTTTGTGGCCGAGCCTCTGGTTCTATTTTCGGCCAGCGACTCGCAATGGCCGCTTCGCGGCCATTGCTCGTACTCAGCCTGCGCGAGCAATGGCCTCGCGGCCATTGCTCGCGCAGCGGCCAATGCTTCGCCGTGGTGACGTCACAGAGTGACATAGCCACGGTCTTTGCCGGGGTCCGACACGGAAGTGCCTACGGCAATTATATAGTACGGTAGATAACTGTTAGCCTGATGCAAATGCATCGGGTATCTAAAATATGTTTATTGTTTTTTTAAAGATTTTTAAATAATAATGGCATCATCAATAGCAATAATATAAGCAATAGCATTATTATTAGCAGTAATAGCAGTATTAATAGCATTATTAGCATTAATAATAGCATTAATAACATTATTAATAGCATTAATAGCATTATTATTAGCATTAATAGCATTATTAATAGCATTAATAGCATTAATAACATTAATAATAGCATTAATAGCATTATTGATAGCATTAATAGCAGTATTAATAGCATTATTAGCAGTATTATTAGCATTAATAGCATTATTATTAGCATTAATAGCATTATTAATAGCATTAATAGCATTAATAACATTATTAATAGCATTAATAGCATTATTGGTATTATTAATAGCAGTATTAATAGCATTATTAGCAGTATTATTAGCATTAATAGCATTATTATTCTTAGCATTAATAACATTAATAATATCCTGAATAGCATTATTAGTAGCATTAATAGCAGTATTAATAGCATTAATATCATTATTATTTGCATTTTTATTTTATATTAATATATTATTAATTATATTATTTTGTATATTAATTTTTTATTTTAATTAAAATTATTTTATTTTATTATATTTTAATTACTTAATGTAATTAATATCTTAATTTAATATATTATTATTTATTTTTTTTTGTTATTCTTATTTTTTATTTTATTATTTATTTTGTTTTGTTTTTTTACTATTTTTATTATTGTTAAATTTATTTATTATTTGTTATTTTAAGTGAATTTATTTGTATAAAGATTATTTTATTTTATTTAAAAACCGCATCTGCGGCGCAGTTGCAGTAATCCCCATACAAAGTATAGGGGGACTTGCGGCAGGTGCGGCAAAACCGCACTTGCCGCACCTGCCGCAAGTCCCCCTATACTTTCTATGGGGATTACCGCAACCGCGCCGCAACTTGCACTTGCGGGGCGGTTGCGGTAATCCTTATGGGGATTACCGCTACCGCGCTGCAAGTGCTCGCACTCAGCCAGCGAGTCGCAATGCGGCGCGGTTGCGGTAATCCTTATGGGGATTACCGCAACCGCGCCGCAAGTGCTCGCACAGGGGCACAGGGGCACTGGGGCACAGGGGCACAGGGGCACTGGGGCACAGGGGCACTGGGGCACAGGGGCACAGGGGCACTGGGCACAGGGGCACAGGGGCACAGGCTCCGGAGCACTGAGTCAGCATGTGCTGACAGCAGCTGCTCCGGAGCGGGATCACAGGGGCACAGGGGCACAGGGGCACTGGGGCACAGGGGCACTGGGGCACAGGGGCACTGGGGCACAGGGGCACTGGGGCACAGGGGCACAGGCTCCGGAGCACTGTGTCAGCATGTGCTGACAGCTGCTGCTCCGGAGCGGGATCACAGGGGCACAGGGGCACTGGGGCACAGGGGCACAGGGGCACTGGGGCACAGAGGCACTGGGGCACAGGGGCACAGGGGCACTGGGGCACAGGTGCACTGGGGCACAGGGGCACAGGCTCCGGAGCACTGTGTCAGCATGTGCTGACAGCAGCTGCTCTGGAGCGGGATCACAGGGGCACAGGGGCACTGGGGCACAGGGGCACAGGCTCCGGAGCACTGTGTCAGCATGTGCTGACAGCAGCTGCTCCGGAGCGGCACTGGGGCACAGGGGCACAGGGGCACAGGAGCACTGGGGCACAGGGGCACTGGGGCACAGGGGCACAGGCTCCGGAGCACTGTGTCAGCATGTGCTGACAGCAGCTGCTCCGGAGCGGGATGACAGGGGCACAGGGGCACAGGGGCAGAGGCTCCGGAGCACTGTGTCAGCATGTGCTGACAGCAGCTGCTCCGGAGCGGCACTGGGGCACAGGGGCACAGGGGCACAGGGGCACTGGGGCACAGGGGCACTGGGGCACAGGGGCACAGGCTCCGGAGCACTGTGTCAGCATGTGCTGACAGCAGCTGCTCCGGAGCGGGATGACAGGGGCACAGGGGCACAGGGGCAGAGGCTCCGGAGCACTGTGTCAGCATGTGCTGACAGCAGCTGCTCCGGAGCGGGATGACCGCAATGCCCGCTACGTGGTGACGTCACATAGTGACAAAGCCACGGCGTGCCGGGGTCCGACACGAAAATGCCTACGGCAATTATAGAGTAGATATATATATATATATATATATTCACCATATCTATAGATGCACCATGTATATATACTCTGTATACATACAATAGATATTGGATTTTATATATATATATATATATATATATATATAAAATCTATCTAACTATATATATACACATATATATATATATGTATATATATATATATATATGTTAGATTATATATATATATATATATATATATATATATAATATGTGTGCACATATACATGCAAATATATAAAAATATATATTTGTGTGTGTGCATAGATATATTATATATATATATATGTGTGCACACACACAAACACACATATATATATATACATGCACACACACACACACATATATATATACATGCAAAACACACATATATATATATATATATATATACATGCACACACACATATATATATATACATACACACACACACATATATATATACATGCACACACACATATATATATATACATGCACACACACACATATATACATGCACACACACACACATATATACATATATACATGCACACACACACATATATATATATATATATATATACATGCACACACACACATATATATATACATGCACACACACACATATATATATATACATGCACACACACACATATATATACATACACACACATATATACATATGCACACACACACATATATATACACATGCACACACACACACATAT